>VYXB01007922.1:0-121648 GCA_013397135.1 Pachyramphus minor
CGCGTGTCCCGGGGCGGGGCGAGGCCGGGAGCGCGCAAGCCGCGCCGGGGCCCCGGCGGTGCTCGAGGGGCAGTGGCCGCTCCGCGCTCCGTCTGCGCCGCCCTGCGCTGCCCTTCCTCGGCGCTGCCCGCCCCCCGGGTTCCCGAACAGGTTACTGCTGCACCTGCAACGTGGGCAAAATGAGAGGGCTTTCGAGTGCTACTTGTGATTCTTCATTTGCCTGCCTTCCTTTTTTTTTTTTTTTAACGTTTCAGTTTCCGTAAGCTTGAAGACTAGCTTTCAGCTGAAGTTGTTCGTGCAGGCCAGAGCTGAGTTGTGCTTTGTCCCTTTTCCAAACCACACGCGGAGCTCACTGTGTTCCACGGGTGGAGAAACGAGGGGTGTAAGGAATGTGAATGGTATCGAGGCTACTGGGAACTTCATAAGGAGTCTCTCTCATTATACCATCAGCCTCACGGGCCGACGGGTGACTGAAGGGCGATAAATCCTGCCAAGTACTCCTTTGCCAGATATTTGATAATCAGATAAAAATATAAGGTGAATGACAGGAGAAACATGGAAGAGTAGAAACAGTAGAAAGAACAGTGGAGAAGGGATTGAAGGCTGCTGTCATAGTGCATCTTAGCTTTCTGTTCTTTCACAGTTACAACCCAGGACTGAAAGAAAATCTGAAATAAAATGTGCCTCTTCAATAGGGGTTTTGTTAAAAGCATGATTCCTCCAGGCTATATATGGGGAGTGGTACTATCTGGACACACGTGATTTGGAAATGTGGGGAAATAGCAATAGCTATGTTAATAGTAAAGAATAAAAACGGAAATGTAACTGTAAATGAAAGATTTGAACAAAAAGCATCAGAAGTTGAAACAGTTAAGCTTCAGAAATCTATGCCAAATTCAGCCCAGTTATAAGCAGTTTTGACTTAAACCTAAATGAAATTAAAATATTACCCATACTAAATATACTCATTGAACTTGAAATTTTCAAGCTTTGTGCTTCACAGCATACTGTTCTGTGTACATTTTTATTCCATGCTTACACAGTTCAGTATCAAAGTATCTCTGCTCTTTCTAGGGGAGAGTTGAGCACCATAACTGATACATGCCCCCATTGTCTTTTCTCATCATAAGAAATGTGTGCTATAAAACCTTGTTTCTGTTCCAATAAGGATTTCTAGTTCTGGTTGAACATGCATAGGTAGAAGACTGCACACGTATTTGGATGCATGTGTACAAAGAAAAAAAGACACCATCAAAGACCTGTGCCTTGTCCATGAGAAGATGGGGAAGCTTTCAATGTCCCTTTTTTCCCTGGGGAATTTTAGTCTGTAGTTTTGAAGTGTAGAAAACCATACAGGAATGTTGTTTCTGTAGCACAGGTGTGCAGTCTTTAATGTATCTTTGGACAAGGCTATATAGTGTTCTGAAGTTAAGGAGTGAGCCCTTTACTGCAATTTGAGAGTTTTGGAAAGCCGTTATTGAGAATGGAGGGGAAGTCCAAAAAGGTTGCAGTGGGCTGGATTGCTGAATAAGATGTGGTATAGTATCCTCTGAGTATTGCTTGAGCTTATCAGGTTTTATGTCCTACATGTCTTGCACTTCTTACTCAAGAAAAAGATTGGAAGCAATAGTTGTGACAACATGTATGCTTTGAGAAGTTTGTTATTTTCACTCTATTAATCTCTCTTTTCTGTTTTCTGTCTTCTGTCTTTGTCTGACAAAGATAAAGCCCTGTCACATTTCAACAGGATTTCAGAAGAGTAAGATGCTTTATATGAGTGTGGGTAACTACCTGTTGGAAGTCAGCACACATAATAACTGATACTGGTATACAATTAACTAGTCACTGAGGTCCCCTATTTATAACTGCATGTTATTATATGAGCAGTTTTTTTTAAGTATATGAGTTGTTGTGCTTGAACTGGAGCTGTTGAGCATTGGGTTTATCTGTTGGGGGGCTACTATTGCTTTACATGGTGTTTCTGGGTGCTGTGTGCACAACAGAGGTGTAAAGCCAGTATTGCCTTACATGACACCCTGTGCACAGCAGGGACACAACCAGCACAGAGGGGAGCAGAGGTGGAGAGTGATGACAGGTTAGCAAGTGCAGACAGTGCTTCTGCAACTTGGTAGTGGTAGTCTCTTGAGAGAGTATGAGATTCTCTTAGACTCTTAGATTCTCTGTGGATCTGAGCTGCTTCTCTAAAGAATCAGCTGTATCCTGCTGCCTAATGACCTGGACAATAATCACGGTTGTGTAAGTCCTTTTCCAACCTGGGTATCAGTATCAGTGAATTACTGGATTTCCTGTCATTTCCACCTCAATGGTTGTACTCATGAATAACTGGATTTGCTGTTGTAATGACCTGGGTAATTGCACTCCTGATGCATATGTGTTACTGTACTGTTACTTGACAATAAATTGTTTATCCCTAAATCTATTGATCTAATGTCTATTACGGTATCCCAAACCCGTAACTAATTGGGGCTGCCTTAAGTCCTTCCATCTGTACAGTAGAAGAAGTATTGTTGCATAAATGAAATGGCATCTGCCTATTAGTCCTTTGTTTTACCCCCTTGGTTTAAATTTTACAGGTTTTAATATTAGATTAGGTGAACCAAGAAGATCTTATGGGCCAGAGATGAACAATGAAAATTTTAGGAAGGAATTGTATTATTTTTCTTCTGTTATCACCCATGTGTCAGTGGCTCCTTTTTTAGTGATATGCAAATGATGCTAAAATCAGTGGTAATTTTGCATCTGGTTTATATTTTCAGGTGTATTCATTTAAATGAAGTAATCAATTTAAATGAACTTGACACCTGATGACAAGATGAATTCATCACTGACAGCCTTTTCTTATTCCCTGCTGAAAATATTCTCACATCGATCAAAATTTTTAGAAGAGCTTTGCAGAGAACTCTTAGCATCACTCAGCCAGGTCTTGATGATGTAAGATGTCACAGGTGTCTCATTGCTGATAAGGTTGTAGATTTATTATTTGAGTTTTTTTGATGTGTTTTTTTTTTCCCTGACAGATTTTGCATTGACAAGCCTCAACTTTAGTTCATGCCAATATGTGTTTCCTTTTGGCTGCGGTGTAAGTAATGTTCATATGCAATTTTAGCATGTATGTGTTAAATACCTTAGATCCACAGATTTTGTTTGTTTTCCTTCTGCCCATTATTAAGTTAAAAATTATTCTACAACTCCATAGATACAGGAAGTAAGCAGTTATAGGTATATGAATGAGTTTTGTCCAAAATAAATAGAATTACTGTCACTGGTTTTTTTTTAATTTACATTACAAGAGTTCTTTTCTGAAGTCTTTCATACATGTAACACTCAGAAAATACAAGGGACAGGTGCAGTTTATGATTTACAAAGAAGTCATCACAGCACTGGGTCTGATAACACTGTATGTATGCAAAACATGAGCGCCTGATGACACAGTATGTATGCAAAAAGTGTACTGTGGGGTTTATGGTAGATGCAGTAGGTGAAGACACACTAAATCCAGAGATTTTACATTAACTGAATACAAAACTGCTGAGTTTAAACTATTAGTCTATAGATATCTGATGCATGAATAAAAATTAGGCACATTTATTCTTACCCTTAAAAGCCTGATTCAGCAGGGAATTACTTTAAGTTCTTTAGTAATCCCATTTACTTCATTGGGACTACACATGAGCTTTAAATTAAACATCTGCAAGATATCTCTGCTCAAATAAAGCAAAGCTCTGAAGAATGTTCTCAAGTGCTTTGCAGAATGGAGGCAGGATGCTTAACTGATGAGCTCCATGAGCTGCACACATTGTATTGGAGGAGTTCACACACAGGACTGCTGTGTGGGAGGCAGAAACAGAGAAGTGAAGGTAGTACAGAAGCCACAGTGTAGAAATTTCAAAGGCAAATAGGTCTTTCCTGGTTCCATATGAGCAGCCACAACTTTTATGCCTGTTTTTATGTCTGGAATCTAACTTAAAGTTTATAAATATAGTTCTGTATAACTTTAATGCAGATAATGTTGTCTGACTTGTAGAACAGGAGCATACCACTTTTCCCTAATACACTATAAATCCACATAAGGTAGTGTAAATATGGAAATAATAATTCTACAGGATTTTATTTTTTTCAAAAAAATTTGCTATAATATTTGAGAAATGTTGTGCTATGAATCTACTCTCCTAAATGCATCAGTAAGTGTCAGTTCTACCTTGGAATTGAAGCTGGGAACTAGCCAACAAGACAGTATATTTAATTCCAGAGATATTGTGCTTACTCAGTGAATACAGTTATTATTTTCTTTGCAAAAGTGCTGATAAAGCTTAAAAAACAAAAATACAGATCCTTTTCTAACTTGAAAACAAAATGAGTATGTTCTGTACCCAGACTTCTATTTTCAGCATTGTTCCAAGCAACTGAATTAGATTTTAAATAAAAATGCAGGGGGTTTTTGGTTGGTTTTTTTTAAAGGAAATGTAGCATTTATGTTGATCACCTTTGTCTCTGAAGTAATTTTAAGAGTGACAATATTCTCCATACAAATACGATACAGTATATTGGAATGATTATTGGTTTTTTAGTGTATAACAGTATTAGGATATTTTATAATGGTGGAGAAAATAAAAAATTGTTTCTGGATCTTGTCAGCATTTACAGTTGTGTTGTTGGTTGTTTTGGGTTTTTTATATATGTCTACAAAACAAAAACAATGCATCACAATACCTTAATCCACTTAAAACCCCCACCTAACTCCAAATGTGTTTGATTTTATAACACTTGATTTGAAGAAAAGTGTCATATCATAATGATTGCCCTAAATTAGCACTCAAATTATGTAGGTGGAAAAGATCTACAAAATCAGATTTATCCCCAGCAAAGTTTTTCCTAAATGGTGATAGGAATTCTGCAATTGCTGCAGTTCAAGTCTTGCTTCCTCAGGGAAGATGGAAAAGGTTTATGGCTTTCCTCTTTGCAGCAAATTCCTAAGTCTGAAGATGGTTTTTGTTGTCTTGCTTGAGCTCTTTTCTTTAGCCGAAGCAGGTTCTGTCTTTCATTATTTTCTCCTAGACCTCATGATTGTCACAGTTGCTGTTGTCTGGACTTTCTCCAGTTATGTTATGCAGTTGCTAATTTTTTGGGTTTAGAAAACAAATCCCACTATTTGGTTAATGTTGTGTCATATTAAAGTAGCATAATTTTGTATGACTCCCAAATGACATTATTCTTATACAGTCATGCCAGGAATCAGTAGTATGATGATTCTATTCTCCTCCACACAACAAGATGATGTGTAACAGCTCATCTTTAGTGCATGATTTGCTGTTGTCCTAATCCTTTCCCACAGAATATCGTTTATGTAGTTGCTTCCAACTTTGTATTAGTGAAGTTGAGTTTCACACAGCAGATTTTTCACTAGCACACTCTTTTCCCCTCCATAAGATTATGTTCCCAAATTAATTTTAATTTTAATCCTATATTGCAGGTCCTCCTGGGTTTTTAACAGTTTGCACATTCGCATATACAATAACTGAACTCTTCCAAGATCAAAGGTATTAATGAACATTTTGAATATTAAAGTATTTGCTAGAGATTTAACATTTCATACATCCTTCAGGCATGGCACTTAATAATTAATAACATGACTTAATAACTGTAAACTGTGTAGTCTCTTATAGCTTTGCCTAGATCACCTTTAATGAGCATCAGCAGCTTTGCTGAAATCAAAATACACAGTATCTCTTTTAGTGAAGGATGAAACAAAAAACCTTTTAACATTTTGGTTTATCTCCCTAGTGCATCTGAAAGCTTTCCCTCCCCACCCAGCCGTGGTACAGCCCTTCTCTTTGCCCTCCTTGTTCTCTTCCTCTAGGGCTGTCTCAGTTTCCTTTTCTGGTCGTAACCAAGATTCATTCTGTGATTTGGCCTTTCTGATTTTGCTCCTACATACTTGCACTTTTCCCTAAAATTCATCCTTTAGTAATTTGGCCTACTTTTTACTTGCATATACTTCCTTCTAGTGTTTCACGATCATTGAAGAGCTCTCAATTTAGTAATTTATCTTGTGATACTAATTTTCCCTTCACATCAAGGTAGTTTTTGTTTATGCCCTTCACATTATTTCTTTAAGAAAACAGATTGCTCTCTTTGGAGTTTTTAATAAAATATAACCTAGTGGAGAGTAAATCTTAAGTTTGTGGTTTTTACAGGGCAGTCTTGGCTGACACTGGCTTGAGATATTCTCATGTCCCCAGCCCTCTGTGCTGCCAGCACAACTGTTTCTTCAGTGAGCTGTGATTTGGATCAGGGAACCAATCCAGCTTAAAAATAATCCAGCAAAAAGATTTATTTTTATTTTGCTCTTAAAGCTGAATCCTTTGCTCTGTTTGCAGAGCATCTATACAAACAATTGCCCTAATGCAATTGAAAGCAGACAGAAAAGCTGACAGCTTTACTGTTCACCTTTTTTTGTTTTTAATTCCATTCTCTTTTTTTAGGAATTACAAATAATATTTTCTCATAATCTTTCACCCAAGTTGCCCTTAGTCTAGCGTTTTCAGTCGGTTTACCCTGCACTGATTAAAACGAAAAGATATTCCAGATTTGATGTAGTCACTTATCTGCTTGGTTACAAAACTTTTCCCTGTACAACAGCCTTCCAGTACCTGAAGGGAACCTGCAAGAAACACGGAGAGATACTGTTTAAAAGGGCATGTAGTGACAGGACAATGGGGAATGATTTCAAACTGAAAGAGGGTAGGTTTAGACTAGATATTAGGAAAAAATTCTTTACTTTGAGGGTGGCGAGGCACCAGAACAGGTTGCCCGAAGAGTCTGTGGATGCCCAGTCCTGGAAATGTTCAAGGCCAGGTTGGATTGGGCTATGAGCAATCTGGTCTAGTGGAAGGTGTCCCTGCACATGGCAGGGTGCTTGGAACGAGATCATCTTTGAGGTCCCTTACTACTCAAACCACTCTAAGATTGTATGTATCTATACTGTAATGACCCTGTAGCACCTTTCCCAACTGGTCTCTTTGTTGTTGAAGTCCCCCATCTTCACCCTGTTCTGTGCTTGGAAGAACTAGCAGCAGCACCCAAAGCTCTAGAGTCCTGCATTGCCATGTCCTACAGTTTTCCAGGTGCCTGAGGAGGTCCAAGACCTGATTGAAGCTTTTCTAATTATTTGGAGGGTTTGTATTAGCTCTCACATTAGGTAAGAATTGGGATTGTTTAATATTTGTTAGTGGTGTGCAAAGCTTCTCTCTTCTGCCTGGATGTGTATTTTGTGGCTTTGCTTTGTTTCAAATTGTAGGAATGTCATACACTTGAGATCTTAATTCCTCTGGTAATTTTCATGTAAACTAGCTAGTGGGTTAAATAATTTTCATACATGTTGCTTTAATAGCATAGGAAAACAAGTTCAGCAGCCTTACTGCTCACCATAGTGCTATTTTTCTGAATACCTCTATTGAGAGCCACTTATATCTTCCCAGAAATCTAGGCCTTTTGCCATGCTTTAGGCCACCTATTCATTGAAATCCTCCTTCGTTAGTTAGCATTTTCATCACCAGTGATTACAGACCTTCACAGAGAGAATTCCTTCATCAGGCGGACAGTCCCAGCTCCAAGGTTTCCCTCTCCTGACTCCAGTGAAGAAGACCAGAGGTCTGTGGGTCACACTGGGAGACCTTTGCAATGGTGAGTGCACCTCAAGAAGGCATCTGTGCTAACTTCTATAGGGATCACACCTATCCAACTGCTCCCTGGACCTTGCTATTCCTTATGATCTGTTCTGATTTCATCTGGCAAATTTTATCAGACATAGGGATGAGGCCATATGTCTGTCTGCATTCACACCTAATTTTGTCTTAACATGAGATCTGTCTTGTGGCTTCTTTTTTTCCTTATAAAAATGGAGATGCCTTTTTTTTTTTTTAACTTAAAGATGATCAATTAATGTTAAAATAGCAAATAGATATCATATTTATAAAAGACGTGTTGCTGGCCCTGGCTGTCACACTCCTGTTTTGCCATGCTGAAGCAGAACAAACAGCTGTTGCCTTTCACCGATAAATTAGTGTTGGTGCTTCTTATACCTCAGATAAATGGTTAACTGTTCTTCTGAGTGAATCCATTTGTGAAATTAATTGAAAATCATTATCATTTTAATTATGAAAATGTTTTGGGGTTTTCTTTCAGATGATGATGGAGAAAAGGCAAATGCTACCAGAGATGCAAAAGCTGAGGGTTTTGCTCTTTGATGATGAATATAATATAGGTACTTTTATGCACAGTGTAGTCACTTCTGAGATATGTTTCTATTAACAAAGTCTGCAATACAGGAATTGAGCTTTAGAGGATACTACCACAGGGCTAAGCAGGCTGCACTGCAAAGACCATTAATAGAAAGCCACTCCCTCAATCTGCTTAAACTTTGGTGAGGATAATGCGGCTTACTCTAACTGATTTTTGATAAAACAGTAAAAGACAAACAGATGCTTGTTATGCCTGAGTTAATAAGTGCACACTATTGATAAGTTTCTTATGCTTATCTAGGAATATTTGTCCCAGGGAAGAAAATTGTTCTCACCACAGCTAACACACGAGTCAAACACCTAAACGTATTTGCATGTTTAATTTTACATGAAAAAATATGGCAAGGGTTAGGGCATCATAATCAGCCTAACCAATGAATTAAACCTCCCAGCTGGTATGAGATTTCATTTATTCTTGACTTGCTTCTGTTCTGTTGGCTTTTTAAGTGCTCATAACATAATGTCATGATATTTTTATATGATGAAGAAACCTGTTCACCATGTGGATTACAGTATCAGCCCCTTTTGCATCTTGAAAACTGACTTTCTTAGCAAATGCACTTAATGTAATGTCATGTTACTGCAAAATAGTTTTCTATTTCAGCTTGAAGATTAGATTCTGCTCTTTGGAAGGCACAACCACCAGAATTTTGGGTGATTCTCTCTGTATTCTGCAGGTGCAGTACGTTTTTTATGCTCTTATTATGGTGAAGTCACGTGAAATCGTGTTTGCAGCTCTGCATGTGAATAAGTTATGTATATCTCTGCTTCTGGAAACTACAAGAAAGGCATTAGACAAATCAGTATTTGCATTATTTTTTTCTTAAGAGAAACTGTGTGACTGGGAGAGTTTTGAGCCTTAGTTTTGTTTAAAAGTAATCTTGTCTTTTTTTAGTAGAAAACATGTCATTCGAGGTATGAAGTCTAACCCAGGTTTCCTAGTGCTCTTTTTCAAAGTATCATCCTTTAGTAACTACAGTTCTCATAGTAAATAAATTCCTTTTATATAGAAGCTTATGATCTTCTACAAAAGTTCTTTTATACTTTATGAAATACTTTATGAAAAAGTATCCATTATTTAAGTTTTTGTAACCCAGCTATACAGTGTATTCAGCATGTCACAGTGGAATTTAAGATTGATACCAAATATAAAAATATCTCTTCTCTGACAGTGTCTGCTGTAATCACGGAGTATATGTCTTCCTAATAATACAGTGTATTTGAAAAACAATTATATGATGTTCTATTATGTCTGAATGCATAAAAAATGTAATTGACTTACAGAATAATCATTTATATTTAGTTAGGCATGTATTTATCACTAAATCTTTCACTTGTATGTATGCTAAAATCAACAGTGCTATGAAGTCCATTGTGGAGATCACCTTAGTTTGTGTTTTAGCTTATTAATTTTAAAATTTGTCAGTGGCATTAATCTGCATGATATTTGGCTGTGTTAAGGACAAAGTTTTTTTTCAGCTGATTTGAGGACTAAAATTAATTTTGAAATTCCTTTATTTCGTATGATAACACTGCAAAAATTTTGTTAATTCACCCACAGTTATCTGTCTGCTACTTTGCTTATATGAGGTTCTGCCGTGAAAACAAGAATTTAATAGAGCTGGTGGACTGTGGTACTGTGATACACGCTGAAGTTAGAAGCTGGGGGTTGCAGTTCTGTTTTCATATATAATGGCGTATGGTTTTAGTTTTGTGTGTTTGAGACTGTAGTTTTTGTCTAATAAAACTTTTAATCAGATTTCATCTTTCACAGCTGGTTGCATATTTGAAAGATTGAGCCAAATGAAATATTAAAAAAAGTTAGCCATTTTTGAAAATTTATTGCATCAGGATTTTCCTACCCAAAATTTCAGTATCTAGTTTTAGTGCTGAAGATTTCTTTGTATAGGCTTAATAGAAGAAAAAAGTGATCTTTTCTGTGCCATATGGTACCAGTAGCATATTCATAGATTTTTTTTTTAAAAAAAAGTATTAATATTGGCAAAATGATAACACTTGAAGTGTGAAAAATGTGCATGTCATTTTAATCTGAAATTTTGTTGGGTTTTTAATTTTTTTCTCGGTTTTAGATTGTTTGTTTGGTTGGTTTCGGTTTTGGGGTGTTCTTTTTCTTTTTTTTTTTCTCCTTTCTCTTAAAAAGTCTTGCACAGGTCTCACGCTAGGTTGGGTTTAATCAATCACTGGAAGTGCCCGGCTCATTCTGCTGGCTACTGACTGAGTTTCAGTTTGTTAAACTACTTGTCTGATTTTGGAAGAGGTGATCTTATGTGCATGATTGCTTCATGAAGTGCAGTATTTTCCCACCTATTTTCACAGTTTTTGGGAGACAGAGATGTTGTCCGCATTTGGAGATGTTGTGCAGATCTGTAACTACTGTGTTGCCACCATCCTTAATTAAGATTTCATTTATGGGGACAAATAAGCTTGTTTCCCCATGCTAATTTGAATTATTTTATGATGTAGTTTTTATTTTATTTTTTTTTAAATGTAACCTAGGAATCTAATCTACCTCGAGTACAAATTGTTTAACATGATTATTGAAATAAGACTGTGTGTTTTGCATGATCAAGTTGTTAAAATGGAAGTTTTCAATATGCAAGTAAGCTTGCTACCAGTAAATTTTGTTTTATTTCATCCTGCCATGCTCGGAGTGAGTGTTGAAAGACAAACAGGCAAGTGTTGCTCAGCCAAAGGGGACAAGCACGTCATACAGCCCCCAGAATAGCATCGGCAGTAAATATGGTCATGCTGTTCTTCCCCGAGATAGACCCAGATCACATTCGTAGCACCCACCAGGTCTGCTGGTTACCAGACGTTCAGAGCCTTTGATGAAACATTTACAAATGCAGCTGCAGTTTAGAGGGATCTTCTGCCAGCAGTGAAGAAGCTGACATCAAGAAAACCAGGGGAAATGGGATCAGAAGCCAGGGAGTTCAAACAAAATGCAATTTAGGGGGAATACAAATTTAATCACAGTATTAAAACACTGCACCAAGATATGAACTGTGTACTTGTTAGACTTCCTTTTCATGTTAACTTGTGTTTTCTAGGGACTTTGAACCATTAAAACCCGAAGCTTTTATAGAGGAGGAAAGGTGAACTGAAAAATAGCTCTTTGTTCAACTGTCTTAGGTCGTACACAATGTCAAAACTGGAGTTAAAATGTATTGTAAAGTGAAGTCAGAGAGAGGGTGAGATTAAAAAGATTTTTCCAGTTCCAGTTATTTCTCACTTTGTGCAGTAAAGAAATTAAGTAAGATAGCCTTGAAGGTCTGTAGCAGTGGCCTATCTAGCATGTAAGAGGAAAAAATTCAATTATTCAAGGCCAAGAAAAAACCCTGTTAATTTCTTCATCTTGAAAAGATAGATTATCCCCTCTGGGACAAGAGAATGTTCTCACTTCCTTGTCCCTAAGCTCTGTTCATATTAAATTGTATTAATACAGCTTCTAAGTTTTTATAATGTTTTTATTTTGATCTGAGGACTGTAACACACCGGTCAAATTTTGCTTTTGTGTTCTGACCACTGGACTTGACAGGACGCTACAGGAAGTAAGCCGAGGCATCGCGTCCTCCTCCACCCCCACTCTAGTTTGCGCGTCTCTGTAAAATTTGAAAAGCTCGCTTCAGCTTCTGCAGCTTTTCTCCTCTGGCTTTGCCTCCACACTGGTGCATTAGCCAGGGTGTTAGTGGAAAGGGTTTGTTATTTCAGACACATACCATCGCCTGCTGCCCTCACTTCTCCCTTGCACTTGCACAGGGCATGGAGACAACTTCATACTTTCATTTGTATCAGTTACACACATGGGATTTAAATTCATCCCTTTCTCTGTATAGTATTTTTTATTTTCTCAGATAACTTGGTAAATGTCAAATAGCAAGTATTACTGCCTTCAGCTGGCACTAATATACTGCCTCTTTTTTTTTCTTTGGAAAATCTCATTGACATTTCTTTAAATGTGAAGAGGGAAGTATGTTTTCAGAGCAGTAGCTCTGGAATTTGTTCTCTATTTGTGAGTGACGTTATGCAGTTGAGAAAAAATCATGCCAGCATGTTTCAGTCAGTGCCAAAAGAACATAGACAGCAATTCGGTGCCCAGATCTATTGCTGCCCAAAACTGTATCTTGTCCTATTTATACTTTCACAAATGAAGGTCTTGCTTATGGGAGGAGTTAGGTGAATGTTGCGTTTGCATGATATTTGATAATGAATTTGTGCAGATGTTTTACATTCTGCTGTTCTTTTATGTCAAGCATTGAAAATTTAAGGTTTTAAGTGGCCTAGATAGTTTGTAACAATCAAGTCAAAGAATCCCAGTTTCTTAAATTATCATTACTTGTGTTAGAGTTAACTTCATTCAAAATACCTGGGTGCCACAAAATACCTTTGTCTACAAAACAAGTGAGTTTGACCATTCCTGGTATTCAGGACACCTAAACCTGTTCAAGAATAGTGATTTACTCTAAAACACCTAAACCATAGTAAAGAAAGAAGAGTACAGACTAAAATAATAATTTAAAGTGGAGTCTCTTTGGATCAGAACTCAAATTAGGGAGTTATGAATTGTTGTCAACTAACAGTCCAATTCTTTTGGGCTTTTTCATCATCACATGCCAAGAGGCTGGAAAACTCAAAGAACAATTATCAATCAAATACAGAGTAGCAATTTTGTTAATTTGAAGAAAAGCAGGAGAAGTTGTTTAAATCTGTCTGAAGACCTAATAAAATAGTATCCTGATGTCTGTCTGGAGAGGATGGAAGTTGTGTAAGAGGAATGCTGAGTTTGCCTTTGTCGAGTGTAGAAATAAGAGCTGGTACAGGAAGTCATGCATATGGAGGGCCCTCCACTGGGAAATATCAGGAATGAAAATTCCAGTTGGTTTATACAGATGTTGTGAGAAGTGGAACTTAATGAAAATTTCTTCAGTTTTTCAAAATTCAGTAAATACAATAAATTGATATATCATAATGGACTACTATAAATTCCCTTTTGTTTCTGCTGTACTATAATTTGAAAAGACAATGCAATACTCATGCATAAATTATGTGATATAGATTGAGGAAAAAAATGTTAGCAAGAGAAAATATTCTACCCACACTTAAGGCCCCTCCCCGAGAATCTGTGAGCCAGGTTACCCAGATAGTCCCCATGATTTTTCTCTGGTGGTGTGGAGCCTGCGGATGGCCCAGGACAGAACAACCTTCATCCCTGCTGCTGTGCTGGCTCAAGGTGCTTTGGGACAGTGGGTGACCTAAGCTTTTCAAAGCACTTTTATTTTTCTGACTATCTCATGAAGTGAGAAGTAATTGAAATATTTTGCCTGGTTTGGTTATTTAGTCCAGCTTGCAGAAAGGTAATGGGCAAACAGCAAGAATTAAAGCTGAAGAAATAAAAATTTCCTTATTTAAGTGAGAGCTGTATTTCTGTGTTGTCTTAATGATTAATGCTGTTAAAAGAAATGGCTCTTCCTTAGTGGCAGCTATTTTTTTACTTGTCAATGAAAATGTTTGGAAGTGCATGATTATGCTTTAAAGTATTTTAAAGCTATTTATGTGAGGAGTTGGCTGAAAAAAGATTAAATGCTTAGTTTAAACTTATTTGCAAATTAACTTAAAGTTTTCACAACATTTTCAAAGATTTTTAGAAATTTTTGAAAATTATTAAACTTTGGGTTTGTTTCCGGGATGGAAAGAACCTGATTTCTATAATTTTTTCAAGAAAGATCAACACCTGGATGCTATGCACAGAAGTACAGAGCACAGGAGAACCTTTTAATAGAATTGTCACTCATGTGGGTTACTCATCTGAGTTAACGTGTGGGAAGATGAAGCTTGTGAAGTGATGATACAGAATCGTTCCTAAAAGCTTAGCAATGGTCCGAGTTCGTGAGCCAACATATTACACCTTTGCACAGAGACAGCAGACATGGATAAATTTCTAAGAACATGATTCAGATATTTTGAATTAGGCTGATATGTTAGATTTTATAATGAAGATGTTTCTATAAAAGCTTGAGGACTGATAGACTGAATAAAGCTTTAATGTTAATATATGGATTTTAAAGTTGACAGCTAAGAAATTGCACTTTTTTCACCTTATGTAAATACATTAAGTATCTTTTAAAGATTTAAAAGCCTGATATTTCAGGAAAATGCATTCCAATCATCAAAACTATGGAACTTTATATAGCATTAGAACAATGAATATTTTTGTTATAATGCAATCACTAATAACTATTTTGAAATAGACTTACTATAAAATTTCTAAGAATTTTATATAGAAAAATTAATTATTAAGCAGTGTTTACATATGAAACTCCTGCATGGAACAGGTTGAAATACAGTATTTAGAGAAAACATGGCAGAATTTTGTGGTGAAATCCCAGAATAAAACCTAGTATGATACATTAGTAACTTTGGAAATGACTAAATAAATTCTATTATAAGATCATTTTGTTTCGATGTAAAATGATAGCCCATTAATTATATTTCTCGAGAATATGCGTCAGTTATCTAGAATTGCCATCCCTTCATGGTTTTATATGCAGTTAAATTAGGGCACAAACAGTCTCAGCTGGGACTATCAAGATGTATCTTTGCTCTCACTGTTTCTAAATAGTTGCATAACTAATTCATCAGTCACATTAAAGACAGTTCTTGTGTCAATATTAAGTCTCAGCTGTGTATCTGAATTCAATGATAAGTTCTTTTGACTCATGTCATCAACAGTAATGCAGCATCTGCCACTGGAATTTAGTCAATAACTATTGATGACAGAAGGTCCAGAACAGAACCTGTCTTACTTTCCCAACCAGTATTAACTAGTGCATTACTGTCAATTAGGCCAGTTCTGCCCTTGGAACTGAACCAATGCATCTGTTAATGATGCATAAACAGAATCCAGTTAATTTTTAGCTATAATGGCTCTGGCTGCATAGAAAAAAACAAAAAGATTTTTTTTTTGCTGCTGTAATCTAGTCAAACTTGGTTTTCAATATGCACAACAAAATCTATTTAGAAATAAATAGTAATTTTTTACTTGCATCAATCATTTTAATGACACATCTGGCCTAGATGTTTCTTGTCAATATCATGGAATGCAAGGTGAAGTAAAGAAGAAAACTGATTACCAGAATACTGATTTCCAGATGTTTGACCCAATTTATACAACTGTTTACAAGTTGATTTTTGTACTGTTTAGTTATCTGTAAATGTTATTTTCTTTCCATGATGTAAAAATATGTGTATTAAAAAAACACTTGTAGGGGGTTATGTATATGTATATATATATATATATATTTGTAATCATGTACAGACCCAAGAGAGGCCACGTAGAGAAATAGGGCAAGAACATCAGTGTGGTTGGAAAAATGATTTATCAGGCAGGGCTAGGGAGCTGCTTGCAGATGCAAGATGCCAGTCAGATTTGCAGTGGTGTGCTGCTTTTTTATTCCTGACATACACATTAAAGGTGCCTTTATGAAGACTTTAATTTCAGTTGTGTAAAGCTTTGTGTAAATGCATGTGGGACAAGGTTGTCCAGGGTGCAGTGAGCTTTTTCATAGTTTTGGCCCTTTTACTTGCTTTTCTTCAGGTATTAGAAGGTAGAGGGGCTTGGGAACAAACATAGGTGGATGGTTGGGTGCTCGTCCTGAAAGAAAAGGAATCATCCCCTTTTCTTCTTCACAGTCTCTAGAATGAGAAGGTTCTTTGCATCGTATTTTTGGAAAAGGGAGGCCTCGTGTGGTCAGCCTTGAGAACAGCTGCCTGCTGGGCTGGGGGGAGCCCGGCCGCAGGCGCTCCCTGAGCTGAGCAGTTGTCAGCAAGCCAGGACTATTAACATGGACATACGGGTGGTGTTTATCATGGAATCATAGAATGGCCTAGGTTGGAAGTGACCTCAAAGATCATCTTGTTCCAGCCCCACGACCGTGGGCAGAGACACCACTACTAGACCAAGTTGCTCATAGCTCCATCCAGCCTGTCCTTGAACACCTCCATGGATGGGGCATCCACAACTTCTCTGGGCAGACTGTTCCAGTCCCTCACTATCCCCAAAGTAAAGAATTTTTTCCTAATATATAATCTGAACCTACTCTCTTTCAGGTTGAATCCATTCCCCCTTGTCCTGCTCTTGTAAAAAGTCTTACAGGCTCTTGTAAAATGTCTTACATGCTTTTGTGGAAAGTACCTCTCCTTCTTTCTTGTATGTTCCCTTCAGATACTGAAGGCTGCAATTAGGTCACCTCTAAGCTTTCTCTTTTCCAGGCTGAACAATCCCAGTTCTCTTAGCCTTTCCTCATAGGAGAGGTACTCCATTACCCTAATCGTTTTGGTGGCCCTCTTTGGACCTCCTCCAATTGGTCAGTGTCCTTTCTGTATTTCATAGCAATACAGATGGCTAGATTCAGGAAGAAGAAACACCTGAATATAATTGCAGATGCTGTGTTACTGAACAGGTCTGAAGTGGGAAATATTGTTTGCATTGGTCCTTTTTTTTTAATTGTACTATAATGTAGATACCTTTTGTTGCCTTTTTAGGCATCTAAACCAGGTAACAAAACATAACTCAAACTCAGAAATCCATGTGTGATATTAAACTAATTAACTGAACAAAAGAATTGGAGTAGTGGTCTATGTGGTAACTGACAAAATGACAACGTTTTGATTTAAAGGTAAAATTAAGGAAAAAATAGCAAAACAGAAACCTGAAAGAGTGTCTAGTGCATGTAAATAATAATAATAAAAAATCCCAGTTCCCTGCCTTGAGTTATTGTAAGATCTAGCTGTGAGGAACTGCTGTATAGCAACCTAGGCAGGGACTCGTGAGAATATCCATATATCAGTGAGTCACAGATTAAAGCCCTAGTGTATGAGAGCATATTTCAGCACTCTTACCTTAGACATGTATCTTAAAGGGAAGTAAATCCAACTGTAATGTATTTATCTCATTCCATTAACTGCTTTCTTATTATCCGTTCTAAGCACATTCTCCAACTTTTTGAAGAATTCCAATTAAATTAAATGCCCAAAAATGTAGGATTTACCATTAGTAACACATTGACTGCTGTCAGATGGGATTTGTGAGAAGCCTCTTGTCATGCCTGACCTTCTGAAGAGATTATTTTGGTTTGTGACTCTCGCACAGAGTAGTCTCTGGGGAAAGCACGGGCTGTCCTTGTGTCCACTTACATGAACAGTGCAGGGCTGGAGGCTGGCTTTTTGTTTCTTGCCTTTTTTATTTATAAGATTTGTCCATTACCTTGTCTCTTTCCGTGACTTAAATCCATTCCCTTGCTTAACGTTAGAAAAATTTCCCTTAAACTTACACGTACTTGTTATTGGGATGTCTCTCTGAACATACTAGGTTCAGGTCTTTGGGCTACTACTGATGGGGTTCATCTGTTACACAGAAATTACCCGTGGGAGTGAGTTATCAGGCTTGCCTGAAGTAGTTGCTTTTACTGGGGATTGAGCAGTCAGAATGAAGAGAACAATATTCTGCAGTCTGTAATCCCACCGTGTTTTTTTAGTTTGCCAAAATCTCCCTGATGACGCTGATAGTATATCAGTGGATATACTATCAGCAACTGCATCAACTAAACTACCTCCAGTGTAAGATACAAAGGAAGCATTTTCTGATGATGGAAGCTATTATCAAATGCTTTTCAGAAAGGACCTTCACAGAGGGGAAATGAAAAAATCCCTCCCAAACTGTTCAATTTTATAATTTTGTCTAGAAAAAAATAATAATTTTGTCTAGAAAAAAATAATAACCTTCTCTCTTGAGATTGAAAGAACACATTAGGAAGCAAAAGAATTTAGTCTCAATCTTTGTTCCTTCTTGCTATGACATATTTCTCAGTAGAGGATCTATGCCCACAGGGTCCAATTCAGGATGGCTTCTGGTAGTATTTTTTTTTTTTCTTCCCCAAGCACATGATGCCAATGTCCCTGAAATTCATAGTGGAAGCATTTGTTCAAGAAAATAAATAAATATAAAAGGGAAAATCCTGCCATGTGACCTTTTCCACTGCGCATCCATCTTCCTGTACTTCCCTAGGGGATGCTGTAGACGGCTTTGCGGGCGGTTTCCCCTTAGGAAGGGTCGTCCTCCGAGCGGTGCGGCGGGGGAAGAGGGGTTGTCCTCCGCATCCCCCGGGCATTCCCGTCTGCTGATTTCCAGGAGCGGATCGGCGCGGGGCGGGCTCGGCCGCCGCTCCTGCCCGCGCAGCCTCCGCCGCGCCCGGCGCCGCGGGCCGAGCCGGGCCCAGCCGAGCCGAGCCCAGCTGGGCCGGGCCCGTCATGGCGCCGCTGGTGCTGTACCACTGGACGCAGTCCTTCTCCTCGCAGAAGGTGAGGGGGGCGGCGGGGCGCCGGGCGGCGGCCTGTGGGCCCCGGATCGCCCCTCCCGCCGTGCCGAGAGACCCTGGCCGCCCGCGGGGGAGCGGCGTGGGGGGATGGAGGGAGGAGGCGCCCGTGGCTGCGGCCAAGGCGGGCCGGGTCCTGCCGTGCGGGGAGTGCTGCCCCCGGGGTGAGCGGTGGTGCCCTTGCAGGTGCGGCTGGCAATAGCTGAGAAGGCGCTGAAGTGCGAGGAGCACGATGTAAACCTGCCGCTGAGCGAGCACAACGAGCCGTGGTTCATGCGCCTGAGTTCTTCCGGAGAAGTACCTGTCCTGATCCATGGGGAAAACATCATTTGTGAGGCAACGCAGATTATTGATTACCTGGAAGCGACGTTTGTAGATGGTAATCCTGCAGGCATTTCAGTGTGAGATCCTTCCCCTCGTCCCATAGCGTGGCAGCAGTGCGGGGGGGCAGCTCTGCGTTGCTGTGGGGAGGTTCACTCAGGACAGAAGATGCTTAGAGTCTCATAAATAAATGGGCTCTCCTAATAGTTGGCAGTGGGGGCTGAAAACAGATTCCTTTAAAATGAACTGAAGGTCTTCCAGCAATTTCTCAACCCTTTCAAGTAAAACCTACCACTGTCCCCCTTTACCCTACAGGAAGGATGGAAAGGCAGAAATGGCAGCAGTGCTGTACTGTGCTAACCCTGAGGTGACACTGCCATGTAAAATAAAGTGTTGAACAAAGCTGCATGACTATGATTGTTGGGCTGGTCCAGATTCTCTGTGAGATAAGAAGAAACATACTTAATTCCAGAATAGTCTTGAGTGAAAAAATGAAAGTAGAATAAGTAAATTATTTTTGGAGCCAAAATGGAGTGAAGAGGTAAAAGAGTAGGAAGAGAAACCTCAGAAGTGATCAAGTGCAGGAACAATTTCCTGGAACCTCAGCTGTGCCCTACTGTGAGAGCACTGTAGGGTTGTGTGTCATGATTCCCTGTTCCTAGAAGAACACAACAGATGCTGAATCCGTTTTTCTGATTTGAACACCTCTTAAATATGTGTTTATGTGGGTTGCTGCATAGGAATTGGAATTATAAAAAAAAAAAAAATTATTTAGAATTAAGTGTATGTGTATACATTTCTCTGAGCTGCAATAACACTATTGAGTTATGGTGGGGAGCAAATGAAAGTTTCCTAACTATGGCTGTGCCAGTTGGACATCACTGAAGGAACTTTGGTCAATTACATCGTTCTTCTTCTCTTAACTTTATTTTTAACTTTGTATTGCAGAGGAAGTACCAAGATTAATGCCAGAAGAGGGGAGCATGTATTATCCAAGGGTGCAACACTATAGAGAGCTTTTAGACTCCTTGCCTATGGATGCCTACACACATGGCTGCATCCTGCACCCCGAGTTAACAGTGGACTCCATGATTCCAGCCTATGCTACCAGCAGAATTCGTAGTATGTACTGGTATAGCTCTGTCTATCCATAGGCTTTTCCGTTACATGCATCTTCTTAAATGCACCTTAAGCAGAAGATATTGAGCATAGTTTATGAATTTTAGTTGCAGTCCCTGATTTGTCCATATACTTTTTATTGATTGTGTAGTCTCTTATGATTTGAAAATGGGAAAGAGGAAGTGTCGTTTTTGAGGTGTCTGTGGAGTTAATTTTTGTACTATGGTAAAATTTTAATTAATGCTTTTATGTTTCCTTCTAAGTATTACAAAAGAGCTAAGTAGTTCTAGGACAAGGATCAAATCCCGATAAGATGGGTAGATGATGATTCCCTGTTTACATTATAATCTGAGATATTTGAATTTTTTGTCCATGTTGTGTTGATTTTTTTGTGTGATGTTTTAGGATGCTCCATAGAGTCAAATACTGCAGAGACTTGGAAATGTAGTATTACTATACTATTACTAAATTCATGATATCAAAGAGGGTGATACTGTGTTTGAGAAATTCTATTTCAAGCAAATTGTGTTACCCTCTCCCTTAAAATTTTTGGTAAGTCAGTTCTCTAATTAGAGAACTTAACCATACTTTTATGTTGTCAGAAGTAAAGGCAGGCAGTTAATTTTCCATATAGTTGCATGAATGATGTAACTGAAGTAACATAGAATCATAGAATGGCCTGGGTTGGAAGTGACCTTAAAGATCATCTAGTTACAACCCCGCTGCCCTGGGCAGAGGCACTGTCCACTAGAGCAGGCTGCTCCAAGGCCTATCCAGCCTGGCCTTGGAGACTTCCAGGGATGGAACATGCACAGCTTCTCTGGGCAACCTGTTCCAGTGCTTCACCACCCTCACAGTAACAAATTTCTTCTTAATTATAATCTAAATATACCCTTCTTTAGCTTAAAGCCATTCCCATTTGTCCAAGAAATTAATTATTCTCCTACATCAGTGTGCTGTCTGGTTTAGTGTTTTTTTTCCCCCCAAATGTGAATGCTAACTGTTTATTGAGCAATTGTGCTTTACTCATAGGCATTGTTGATATTTTTTTGTTTTGACATGTTAATAGTCAGTGCTTTTACTATGGTTCACTTTATGACATTGTCTTCTGCATTTCTCACTGTATGTATTCTTACCCTCTAGCTTCTAGTTGGTATAAATTGTTGTCAGTTTGCACACATTCATAGTGGTAGAGCTAAAATTACCAGTCATCTAAATTGGGATATTTTCTTACCTTTCTATACTTAAAGCATAGCCTACCTTTTTGATTTGAAGCATTTTTTTAGTAGCTTGTGGATGTTCCTAAACAATTCCTTTGCATGTTCAAACTTCTCCTGGGTGGTTTAGTTTTCAGTTTTGAAAAGCTAATCTTTTTCAGACTGCTAGATGTAATAAGGCATGAGCCAGTTCTGTATTATGTTTATGTGTGCCAAATCCAAGCAAGTAATTAATTGCTTATGTAAGATTTCAGTTGTATGATTATATCCTTCAATTTCTTCATATACTATGCTGAAAGATGGCTCTCACAGCCATGTCAGATTGAAGGGAATATATGAAACAGTGAGTTCATTATTCACTAGAAAGAATTTTTATCAGTTTGATTTATAAGACTTAATTGGAACTAAACTTAATTACCAAGTACCAGTGAGAGGTGATTCATGCTCTATAATTATTCTTTTGTTCTCAGTTTATTACTAGAAAAACGTATTTTTAGAACAAGACTTATTACTCACTATCTTTTGGTATTCTAGGTCTGTAAGTATGGCATTTTCCAGCAAAGTCCCATTTTAAGGAGAGAAAAGACTATACGTGTGAAGTAGAAATCAGTAAAATCACCTTAAATTTTTCACATAATTCCTTCTTTGAGTCATGTAATGAATTTTTTTCTAGAACATCCACATAGTCCTTAATGAACATTTCCAAAAGGGATCACATGCTTTGGTGTCAGATTCTAGATAACTGAAAACTCCATATTCAGTGGTATTTAGGCTTTTGCTTTGAAATTATGCGTGCAATGTGCAGTGACCTTCAGTAAATCTGTGTGGGCCTGTCTGCACTTTCACAGCATGACAAGTGTGTTAGGAACTGAGGTACAAAAACTTCAGAGACCTAACGTATTTGTAGTAGAATGTTACGGATTTAGCACATATTTTGGCAGCAAAATGTTTTTTTTCTGAATAAGAAAAAAAAATTAACAGGATTTCCTCATTTTTGCACCACTATAGAGGACATTGCAAACTGAGGAGCTGAAGGTGTGGTGGGATCAATTTAAGCAGCAGTTAAGTTTTCCAAAACATGATGTTTTTAAGTCCTGACTTGGAGCTGATGCTGTATTGAAGTACCACTTCCCATTTGGTGTGATATTTGAACACAGGCTATTGATCAGTCCCTGTGGATTGCATTGTGAGTATGTTTGGATATCTAATATTTGTCATTCCTTTTTTTTGTTTGCTTTGGTTTTTTTGTGGTGCCTTTTTTTGTGTTCGTTTTTGTTTGGTTGGTTTTGTTTTGTTTTCCAATCAGGCCAAATAAGTAACACAGAATCAGAACTGAGGAAACTCGCAGAAGAAAATCCAGACCTTCAAGATGCCTATATTGCGAAACAGAAGCGCCTTAAAGTAAGAAAGCTCTTTGTATTCCCCCACTTTATTATGAGCTTGTTAGTGTTAGATTTTTTTGGTCACAATGTAAACATCTGTTTCACCTGTCATTACCAGTAGTGTCATGCAGTGGTTTAACCCTTCAAGGCATGAAGCAGTCTGCCCCCCCAGATCAGCTACACACTTCAAGTGTGTGCTGAAGTACTGGACTGGTCCTACTGACTTCAAAGGTAAGTACACTTCAGTGCTGGTGTTGGGCTGTTGAGCACCCTGCAGGGTGAGGCAAACCTCGATGTGTAGCATCTCTAATATTTTTCTTCCGTTATCTGAATTGTCACCAGTATCCAAATGGTATCCAGCTGACTATGTGGAGAAAATAATCACATTTTATGAATAAACACTGTAGTATCTTAAGTAAAAGATTCTCTGATAAAAATATAAACTCTATATGATAATTAAAACACTAACCTGTGTATATATTTAGTCTAAGCTGCTGGATCATGATAATATAAAATATCTAAAGAAAATACTGGATGAACTGGAAAAAGTTTTGGATCAGGTTGAGACTGAATTGC
This sequence comes from Pachyramphus minor, assembly GCA_013397135.1. Taxonomy (NCBI): domain Eukaryota; kingdom Metazoa; phylum Chordata; class Aves; order Passeriformes; family Tyrannidae; genus Pachyramphus; species Pachyramphus minor. Next base: position 23,328 of record VYXB01007922.1, read on the forward strand.
AGCGTCGAAATGAGGAAACACCAGGTAAACTGTTATTATTGCTAAATCCTGTTGATGCTTGTGTTTCGGGAGACTAAGTAAAGTTATTGTAAACACTGTTATAGTACTGGTTTTAATGTATCTGATTTGTTACTTTTAGTATATACTGATCTAAGATCACAAAAGGAACCAATACTATTTTAAATACTAGCTTACTTTACTGTTACTGTCAGTGAGTTCTCACTGTCTTATGAGAGTGCTTGATCTCATTCTCAGCATAGCTTAATTAGCTGCACAATTTTTCAGAATTTTATAAACAAAATCAGAAAAACTGCAGAATGTTGATGTTTTAATTGTAGGCCTCAGTTCACTATAATGATCACAACCTTAACGTTTAACATAGATTTATTACCATCTTGTGTAACTACTCTACTGATATTTGTGGTACATGCAGAACTAGCAATCTGGATAATTGCTTTACTTGTTAGGCAACCCCCTTCCCTCACCCTCTTGGAAGGCAGTCTTTTTTACCCTGAGTTCCAGCCTAAGTTGCTCGTTTAACTAGGCCGGTCTTTTTTCTTGCCAGCATAGGGGGACAACCTGTTTCTGTGTCTTTAAGATTTCCTCCTTAAAGCAAGTCCATCTTTCCTGGACTACTTTGCCCTTCAGGGCTGACTCCCAAAGGACTCTGTCAATTAATCTCCTAAACAGGCCAAAGTCTGACTGCCAGATGTTCAAAATGGCAGTTCTGCTGGCACCTCTCCTTACTTCACCCAGAACTGAAAACTCTTGTCATTTTGTGGTCGCTGTGCCCAAGACAGCCACTGACAATATCACCCATGAGTCCTTCTCTGTTCACAAACAACAGGTGTAGCAGGGCACGACCCCTGGAAGGCTCACCTACCCAGTTGAGAGGAAGTTCTCTTCCACACACTCCAAGCACCTCCTGGACTGCCTTGTCTCTGCTGTGTTGTATTTCCAGCAGACATCTGGGGAGTTGAAGTCTCTTATGAGTACAAGGACTGGAAACAGAGAGACTTCTGCTAGCCTCCTGCAGAATGCCTCTTCTGCCATTTCATTGTGGCTAGCAGGTCTGTAACATACTCCTAGCAGGACATCTGCCCTAATGACCTTCCCCCGGATCTTTGCCCACAGGCACTCAACCTTGTCATCATCCTAAATTCTGTTTGAATGGGATTAGTCTTCTGCTGATTCAGAGCCTGGTTCAGCTCCCAGTGGTGCTAATAGGAGTCCTTCCTCTGACTTCACTGGGAACTTCATGAAGCATCAGTCAATATCAACTACATATGCTCAAATCAATACCTTTTTGCCTTTAGTTCTGTAAAGAACTGTTGTAATAATTACTGGTTACTATCACAACTGCAAGTTTGAACCAGTGATTGGAAATCTAGGTTAAATTTTCTACTGACTCAACAGTGAAAGAGTCACAGAAAATATTTTTACTCATAAAGGCTTTTGTTAAGCAAACTACATCTGTCACCATTGCCAGCAACCCCTTGCTTTTTCTGCTAAGTAGCCTTTCCCAGAACTCAACTGCTACAATTCTGATGAGCTTATGAAAACTGCCAGGATCACAGGATTTTGTAAAACATGGGGCTGTTACCTGGCTCTTGGAATTTTGTTTGAGGTATTCCCACTTTTGAGATTTGTCGTCAGTGTTTCTCCAGGTCCTGGTCAAACTTGTAGCTTCTGCTTCTCTTGCTACTACTCAAATCCCTCATTGAATTAATGTTGCTGCCATTGCAAGTATCTTTCTTTCATGAAGGATAACTTCTTTGGTCTTCCTTTCTATCTTCTTACTTACTTAATGCACTAGACGAACCCCCAGATATGCTTTCACTTGGGGTCTATACTCTTGTTCTCTAGAGAGGCCTTTCTTCCAGACTTGTTTAACTGGTCAAAATGGACTAGTACCAACCGTGTGTCAAACTTGCTTTCCTCTGGTGGCAAATGTGTTGGAAAGGAGATTGCTAAATTTTTCTGTTTGCAGAGAGGTGCTGCTGAATGTTTGTGCCAGAATTTTTGCATTCTTATTGTGTGGGAAAAACTGTGAAAGGATACAAATGGGAAGGGAACAGCCGTCCACCACTAGTTGGGAGCACAGATAGAGACCCCAGGAAGATTCATCTCTTTCTTTTGGCTGTAGAGGGAAACTTGGGGTCTCTATCTGTGCTCCCGACTAGTGGTGGACAGTGTGAATATCTGTCGCTTCTCAAACATCTCAGTGTAAAAACTCCATGGTCACAAAAGAAGGATGGGTAGACAAGCTCTATCTTCTCACTGAGCTGGTGTGTTTGGTGTAGATCAGTCGTCTGATCTGTTTGGTTTTGACTTGAAAGCCTATAGCAATTTAGCTGGAGTTAGTTCTTGAGTGAATGCCATAGAGGTGAGTGACATAAGCAAGATGAAAAATTCTTCAGACAAGTGGTAGCTTTTCACTAAAATATTTAAATTTTTAAATACCTTCCTTCTTTCCAGTCCTGTTTAATTTAATCCAGATTTGAGAACTGTATTTGAGGAAAATAACTGTTTACTGTGAGCTTTAATTTATGAACCTAGAATGTCGCTCTTTTTTTCCTTAACAAATGTAGTCCCGGCTTCTGAGCCTAAGACTTTACAATATTGTGCGAAGAATGGACAGGGATTACTAAATTGTTCATTGGTGAAAGTCTTATCTTAGCTGAAGTGTTGGTGGTGTTTATTAGACAGAATTTGAAATAGCACTAAACTAAATGCTGGTGCATGGAAGCGTCAATGTGTGCTTGTATTCCTTTAGCTCCTTATTCTTTATGTTTTATCTCTGCTTAGAAGATGGAAATCAGCCTTGGCTCTGTGGTGATTTCTTCAGTCTGGCAGATGTATCCCTTGCCGTCACATTACATCGCCTGAAGTTTCTGGGATTAGCAAGAAGAAACTGGGGAAATGGAAAACGGCCCAACTTGGAAGCCTATTATGAGCGTGTCGTGAAGAGAAAAGCATTTTACAAAGTTTTGGGACACGTCAACAATATATTAATCTCAGCTGTTCTGCCAACGGCATTCCGTGTGGCCAAGAAAAGGGCTCCGAGGGTTCTTGGCACCACCCTGCTGGTCAGCTTCCTGGCGGGAATGGGTTATCTTGCTTTCCTGTGTCTTCGGAAGAGATTTGGCAGCATGATGTTACCAATTAGAACCAGGCAAAATTATTTTTAGACCTGTCTGTCCCTGGTGGTGAGTGGAAGGCATCTCTCCCCACCCAGGAAAATATTCCCAATAAAATATAAACATAGAAGAAAGATTACGTCTGTGAATTAGAACATTGTCACACACTAATCATCTCCTGCTGTTGTATAATTGGGTTGGCAATGCTGAGATATTTTTCAAAAATGTATGTTGCGGGGCAAAAAAGGAAAGAAGAGACTTTCTTTTCAGCCAAGGACCTATAACTGTGACAGTGCTTTTAAAGCACTGTTATAGTGGTTATCATCTCCTTTACCCAGTAGCTGACCTAATTATAATGCTTGTATTTAATATATATGCAGCAATGTGACAGCTTTTCACTGTAGGTGAAATGCATTATTGTGCAGAAACCAGCATTGTTAAAATACTGGAAATAGCTCTTTAAATGCTCAGAGTAGAATTAAAGTGGAACATTGTCTCTGTGCCTGTTGTGTACAGGGGCAAGTTTCTCTATACTGATTAATGTCTATTGATTTGCAGTTGGACTCTCAGGAATGTGTTTAAAAGTAGTCTTGTGAAGCCACTTTTGTCACTGTATGTTCATGCAGCAGTACAAGAAAAGAGACAGGTAAGAACATCAGTGATTTGTGGGCCACACGAGTGAAATTCTCCTGAGGCATCACTGGACAACAGGTACTAGACTTCTGCTGAAGTACAAATGGGGGTGAAAAACCTGACACTTGTCTTTCAAAAGCCTTTTGGGCTTAGCAGAATCAATTCAAACTATATTGGTGCACATTTGCTGCTTTCATTGGGGTGGCTTGATATAATTGCCTCCATATAAGTGTTCTTTTTTCACTCTAAGCACTGGCTATTTTTTGCACACTTCTTGGCTGCATTAACATTTGCATGTGCCTCTATGAAATGTTTTCCCCCAACATGCCACAGCCAGCTAGACAATGTATGCACAACAATGCATTTTATAAAAGTAATTTAAAATAGTTCACTATCTATCAGTCTGGTTAGGTAGCCTAGATTGAAGGTGAAGCTTTAATTTAGCAATCTGTTTACTTACAGAGAGGTGTCATGTTGGTGGTAAGTGAAGAATATAGGTCAGTTTAGAGACAGATGATTTGTACTGCAGATTTTTTGCAAAACTACACTCTTGTAGTGTATAGGAAAGGTGTAGAAAAACATTTTGATTACTTTCCAGTACTCAGCAGATGCTGTGAGTTTTATTAATTTTTAAGTGAGCTCCTGTTTCAATGAGAAATTTACATCTACCTGAAAATAGACTTTAAACCATTTTACAGCGAGAAGGCAGTTGAGAAGGGCCGAAAATTCGCATGACAATTTAGAAAGATTTTTGTATTCTGGATGAATGTCTGAAAGCCTCAGAGTTTTGTTTACAAGTTGTACGTAGCTGCAAAAAACAAAGTGTAGCTTTAAGTGTTTGCCTGTCATCAACCAGTGCTAACAGGCCTAAGTACATTTTAGATCCAGTGCTGGTGGCTCTTGTCTCTCTGCACAATTGCTTTTAGTTGCCAGGAAGATCCTTTGAAGTTTGCTGGAGGGAAGTGAGGCAGTTTCTGTCTGGGCAGTCTCACCAACAAACACATATCGATATGGATAAAATTGTTGAATACTCCTGCTTATTATTTAATATTGTGGTAGCTTGTCTAGAAAAAATAGACCTGAATCTCATTACTCCCTTTCAGTAATAAGTAGCATCTTACCTAGGAAAAAATGTGCATTTTTATTTGTCAAAAAGGCAGTTTTATATAATTTTATTTCACAAACCAGTTGTTATCAAGAACTTGTTGAATTAAATATGGTCTATTTAGAAAATCTTTATTATCTCTAGAGAAAGTTTAATCAGACAGTACTATTAATGTGCTGGCAGTTTTAACTGAGTTTGTTGTTTATGTTTTGCAGTTATCTGCTTTACTTTTAACCATCAAATTCCACTAAGTTAATAAACAGAGAGTAAGACCTGTAACTTAATGCTTCTCTGACATGTATTTGTGTCAGGCCATCTATAAAGTGTAATCTGATCAAGTAACAGTAAAATTAAATATAAAACTAAATATAAATAAATTAAAATTAAATATAAAATTAAACTTAGCTATCTTTAGAATTAATTTATATTTTATTTTTTCCTTTTCTCTTTTTTTTTTTTAATGTGTTAATTACAGTGAAGAACACTTATACTGCTGACTTAGTTCACACTAGCAGACCTGTGGGCTGTGATACAGGCTAATAATATCGAGGAAACCTTTTTACTTCTCCCCAGACCTCAGTGATTTCTGCACTTCAGCTCGTGCTTGTTGCCTGCTGGAAACTGCAGGTGCTGTTGGAAGGAGTGAAGTGACCACCAGATGTCAGTGGTCCTCCAGGGCTCTGCTCTGGTGCCTCTGAGGCAGGAAAGCACTAGTTTTCACAAACAAAAAGTTTGTGATCTCAGCATAAGAGGGATGTGAGCACCCCCATCAGACTAGCAGTCTTTCAAGAGCGCTTGAAATAACTGCTTTGGTCTACCACAGGTTGGTTCTCTGATACCTGTCACTTATGCTTGTGTAGCTTCTACTCTGGGTAAATAAGAGGCTAAAGTTGAAATAATATTTCATATGAAAATGAATGTTACTGAACAACAATTAAACTTGTCATCTGTAGGAATTAATGTGGGTAAAACTTTTACAGCAGAAAAGTTGGGATTCCTGGTTTGATTCATGTCTGTTAGTTCAACTGTTTCATATGCTACTTATTTTCACTGCCCTGAAGTACTCCGTACAACACTGATTTCTGTACAGGTGGCAGCAAAAGGCTTATCCATGATTAAATTCCTCAAAATAGGATGAGATTTAGAAGCACATATGCTGTATTTGGCTCTTTGTGCAGGATAGCTTTTGTGCTTGTAAAGTTTCTTTTCAGCCTGTCTTATTTTGTTTGCTCTGGTAGCTCTGTATACTCTTTCAATTGGATACACAGGCAGTCTTCTGGTTTTCATTTCCTATTTGCTCTCATATCATGCATCAGGTATATTTCATATCTTTATGTGGGACCTGCACAATAAACATCGATTCTAAGACCACTTTCTAGACTGGCTTATGTCTTCTGTGTTGGTAAAACAAAGCACATTCAAGAATCACACAGTACTGCTGTGAGGACTCTGGCTATTCAAGGAGAGAAGCCTCTGAACACCTTTTAAACCAGCTTAAAAGGTGCTCAGCAGCTTGCCTTGAATGTATATGGAAACAGCAGTTGCAATGATGTGTTTTTTGGTTGTCTGTCTGAGCTGTATAGGCATCAGGTTCAACAGAAACTGTTAATAAAGTAAAAAAATAAAAATGATTGAGGAGGCAGTTTTTGTGCTTTCAATTAACCCATACAAATAAAAATACAATGCCGGTTCCCTTCTGAGTGTGTCTCTGATTCACTATTGAGCTGCAGCAGCTGGAGATCCTTTCTATAAGGTGCATGAGAAGCATATAATCCGTGTCCACACTGACATTATCCGCGATGAGACCGAATGGTGTACCCCAATCAGTGTTTGTCCATAAAGTAAAAAAAAAAAAAGCTTTCTTTTTTTTTCCTTGCAATGTAGCAGTCTGCATTGGACTCATTTCTTGTTAAGCAGAGGAATAAACAACAGTACTTGAGGCTTGCATGCATTTCCTCTCAGTGTTTTGAAAGTCCAGAAAGCTGCTAGAATTAGGTAGACAGCTGGTAGGGCTTGAGTTTGTGGAGATTATGACTCCTGGACCAACTTTGAAGTAGCCTTGATCAGAAGTGTGCACAGAGCTCTTACTGTGAAAAGCTTTTGTCTAAACATACAGAAGAGGAGCAAGAGTGAACAGGAAGGTGAATACTGGAAGTATAAATTCCTTGCCTAGATTTGCAAAGCCATACATCCACTTCTACATGTCATTTTAAAAGGCATATTTTACTTAAGTCTTAATTTTGTGGGAACAAGGAGCTACTAAGGTTTAGAGATCAGATTGTCATGCCCTAGTTTGTGAGGATTAGAGATAGCAGTAGACGGAAAGTAGGTGTAAAGTTGTGGGTCTAGCTAGCTGGAGCACACTGTGCTCTGCAATAAATGTGTATGACAGATTTGTTGAGGCCTGCTTATTAAGTTTATCTCTCCCTTTAGCTGATGTTAGCCAAAGAGGTGTAAGGTTGTCCTTAGGCAATTTATAAGATGTGCTGAGGAAGTCAAAAGCATGTAGAAAAATCCCAAACAAAATATATTGGGTTTTGTTCCCTCTTTTCTTTATAAAGAAATTTTTAGTTTTGGTGCAGTACCAAGTCATAAAGTCAGGCACTCAAAACTCAGGAAATTCCAGAAGCCAGAGTTCTTACAATACTGTTAACTCACTCTACTGCCAACTCACTCATGTGCCACTTCAATAGCCTTTTTTCTTCTGTTTTTCTTTCTAAATTACAATCATGGTGCTTTATTTAATGTGAAGTTAAAAATGTTGCACCGTGAAATAGTTAAGTTGTGGATAAGATTAGTGTTGTAGGAAGAATCTGTTGGAATTTACAGACCTGAAGGCCTAACTTTCTTTGTGCATTAGATCAGCAGTAGTATGTACTACAGTTTAAAATACTCATAAATAGTTCTATAAAAGTGTACTGTGTAAACTAATATGTAATAGCATAAATCAGTATTAATCTACTTTATATATATTATTATATATTGATCTATATATATTCTATATAGTAACCCTATTTATCCCTTTCATATTTTGTTTCCTAAAAATGAATAATTGACAACTATGTATGTTACTGTATTATTTGCATTTATAAAATTTAACTATCAAGCTAAAATGAAAATTTCATGTAATCATAGAATTATAGAATGATTTGGGTTGGATGGGACCTTAGAGATCATCTAATTCCAACTCCTTTGTCATAGGGGAATGTGTTCCCCTTACTTTGATAGCATTATAGCAGTATTCAATAACATTGGTTACATCATGGCTGTAGGGACTTGAGAATATAGATTAATATATTTGGTGTTCATTGTTGTCTGATCATCCAGATCAGAAGCTGAATGCTACTGATTTTGGACTGAATAAAAAGCTTTAGCTGTCGAGAAACCATTGCCATCTGGAAAATTGATCATTTAAGGCTTGCTTCAGAAAGGTTACCTGGCTTCAAGTGTTTAAGCAAAGATCCCTACACAGCAGAATATAGAACATTCATAGGGCCAGAGCAGGTGAGGAGGCCACTGGTTCTTTCCCCTGCTGGCTGAGGCATTCACCTTACAGGAAGTGAAGTCCTTCTCCCCCACTTTGTATTGAAATAGGTAAAACACAGAGACAAAAACTCCTCCCTTTTAGATATGTACCCTGTCCAGTAGGTTGCAGAGTCAGTTTTCCTTTTTCTCAGCACAAAACGTGTCTGTCTTTGCAGAAATCAGAGGCCATTTTTTTGACAAAAGGTAGTTTGAACGTGTGGAGGGCTGAGACTGCCAGTCATTCAGAAACTTGATGGAGACCAGGACCAGCCACAAAGTCTCCTCTACTAGCTGTGTTTAAAGCCAGCAGTTAGTAAATGCTGAGCTCTTGGTAAGAATGTCTTTAGGCACATAACACAGGTTTGGTGAAAGGAAAGGAATTCTGTATAAATAAACCAGAGAAGCTTCATCACTATTTCTTCTGGTCCAGCTCCGTGTGGCTTTTGCGTGAATGGTGAGAGGCTTTTGGATTGCTATTTCACAGGACATATTTGTTATATCTCACTTCAACTGTTTAGTTGAAATCAGTGGAGGCAAGAATATCTGTCTTTGTTGAACACATGGTGAGGCCAGCTTCCTAATACGGATATTTACGTTGGACCACTGTTCAGAAAGGTATTGTGAAAGCATGTGTTTTGAACCGTGTAACTCAAACACCTTGTCACAAGCATAGACACCAAACTAGAAAAATTCAAACTAGAGGTCTGGATTGCACCCCAGAGCCAGAGGCAGTAAAAATAGAAAGACCTATTGTTTGAATTCCTAGGTCTTTGAATTGAAATAGTTCCAGAGACAAAGATCTCACAGGAAGTCTGTACCAGATGCTTTTTGTCCAAATCTTGTACCTTAAGAATTTTGCACCCTTCCATTGTGCTGAATTACAGAGAGCTCTAAAACGCAGAGGTAGAATCCACAAAAAGTTACAGAGGAAACAAAATTGGCTGATGTAGCGGTAATGGAGGTATCCAGATTTCAGTTTCTTACAGAGAGCCAGATTCAGATCTGGTATGAGTCATTGTTACCAAAAATGTAGTTGTGCATCTGATGGATCTGAATTTGATTTTAAAGTCATTATGCCATGAATCACATTTTACAACTCTGCCTTGACAAGTTTTGTTTTAATCAACCTATTCGTTATAGAGACAATGAAAGCTGCACAATACCTTTCTGAAACAAAGGATATATGCAGAACTTGAACTTTTAAAAACTGTTTAAGCTTTTAATATGGGAAGCACATACTGAATCAAAAATTTTGGTATATGGAGTTATTTTTGGAATAAAGAATTCTTTTAAAATAAGTCCAAGAACGTATGTTTAAGACTTATTCCAGAACAGCATCATAAATTTTTTGTTTCTTGGATTTGGAAGAGAACCAAAAAGCAATTGCTGACTTCATTTTTCTGTTGTTAACAGCAAACTGTAACTGTGATACAAGGAAACTCCAGCAAATGAAAAGATAGCAGATTTCTCTTCTATATATATATCTTATTAACAAAAATTAACTGTGTTTAGTTAATTTGCTTAGGTAAATCATACTGGATAAAAGTTCGGCCCCTTCTTATGTGTTATAAGAAATTATCAGGGTCTTTTTTCCTCAAAGGAAAAGATGGACATATTTCCGAAGTGGCTGGCAGAACAGCAACACTGACAATATCAACTGAGACTGCAGTTCCACATCCATAGCAACCCACAGAAATGGAAGTCCAGCAGCAACTGAAAGAAGTTCCTTGCAATCTGTCAGCCTTCTATGACAAAGAAGGAGAAGCAAACCAAGCTTTGAACCCAACACAAGTGCTTAAAGCCAGAAGTCCCTCAAGCTGGTTGCACAGACAGATATCTAACATGTCTCTAGCATCTCTATCTAATTTGGAATGAGAGAATACCTTGGTGTTTACACAGGCTTCTGATACTGATCTGTATCAGTTGGCAATGCAGGGGTAATGTACTGGAGAAAGCTTACCTATTGAATTCTGGAATCAGGAAAAAGTTTGTATCTTGTGCTTATATTTGTGTAGAAAATGGATTGAAAATGTATTTATGAAGAAAAGCATGCTCATATCTTGCTCTCAGCAAGAATTAGTTCTGAAATGCAGACTTTAGCCTCACACATCGCACTGACGTGCTTCAGCACCATCGTGTTATTGGAGAGAAAAGTGGAAGATAGTGGTGGAGGCTCAGAAGGAGGACCTGAAATGGTAAGTTACATTTGCAGGCTGATAACCCTAAGGTTTAGGCTTTGTTTGATTTTGTTAGTTTGTTGGCTTTTTAATAATGAATAAATCCAAACCTGATAAGAGTGGTACACTGCAAGGTATGCATTACTGGCATAAGGGAGATGCAATCACAAGATGTTTGTTGATGAACAAGTAGAGAGTTTATTTACTGTGAGTGAAGGTTTATCTGAACACCTCTGTTAGTGTTACAATACACAAGGAAAAAAGTGTTATTATTACATGGTTCATTGAATCATTCAATAATGATTCTGTTTAATGAGATATTCTGTACTTCAATCACAGCTTAAAACACTAATTCAAGATAGCAGTAATTTCACTGTTTGCTTCCATTAACAATTTATTAGGTATTAACAAATTTTATGGTTTTGCATGTATTATAATTAATCTCACTACACAACCTTGCCTCAAAAGTAGTTTTGTTCTGCCACACTGCAGTCCTTCATCTTGTGTTTGTTTGTACACGACTGGTTCTAATCTGGGCTGTTTGCTGTATAACTTGCAGTTCTCCAGGCTCCTGCTGGCTGTGGGCACTTTGTGTAGTGCTGCATCTTAGAATCATAGAATTATTTAGGTTGGAAAAGACCTTTAAGATCATTGAGTCCAACTGTTAACCCAGCACTGCCAATTCCACCACTAAACCAGGTCCCTAAGTGTCACATCTACAGGTCTTTTAAAAAACCTAAAGGGATGGTGACTCAACCACTTCCCTAGGCAGCTTGGTTGACCACCCTTTCCATGAAGAAATTTTTTGTAATAATCCAATTTAAACTTTACCTGGTGGAACTTGAGGCTATTTCGTCTCATCCTATCACTTGTTACCTGGGAGAAGAGACCAACCCCCACCTTGCTTTGCTATGACCCCCTTTCAGGCAGTTGTAGAGAGTAATAAGGTCTCCCCTTTTTTCCAGGTTGAACAACCCCGGGTCCCTCAGCAGCTCCTCATAAGACTGCTCCAGACCCTTCATCAGCTTTATTGTTCTTCTCTGGACATGCTCCTGCACCTCAGTGTCCTTCTTGTAGCGAGGAGCCCAGAACTGGACACAGAATTCAAGGTGCAGTCTCACCAGTGCTGAGTAAAGAGGGACAACCGCTTTGCTGGCCACATGATTTCGGATACNTGCTTTTCTAGTCCTGCTGGCCACATGATTTCGGATACAAGCCAGGATGCCATTGGCATTCTTGATCTTGCTTGCTTGTTGAACTTCAAAAGCAAGGAATTTATCAACCTTTATATGCTCTAAGCATGTGTCTTGGTATTAATAGCTTCTTGGTATTAGCTGTAGTTGTTATGACATACTTTTGGTATTGTCTAGCTTTCCATGAGGAAAATACATGTGTATTATGAACTTACTTCAACACTTTGTGTGCTAATTCCACCACTTGTAAATATAACTGGATGATTTGTGTGGTAATCTGCTAAAGATAATGCAAATTTTCCAAACCTTAAATGACAGAGATACATTTAATATTATGAATACTTCATCTGTAGCACAATTATCTTCTTGAGACTGCCAGTGAAAATTTATCAGCCTACTTTTCAAAACCTCTGAGAACTTATGGCTCCCACCTAATTCAGTAGGACTGTGCGCAGTTAGAATGTCTGAATCAGGTCCACAGTTGATGTCCATATTATTATATATAAAGTGGTCTATGCAGACAGGTAAGGCTTAGAAGCAGGCCCTTTTCAAATCTAAAATTCCTTAAACCAATTGCATATATGGGCATATCGGAGATAGCACAGAATGGCACTGGTCAGACTGGTAGATTGGCTATTTATCCAAAGGCAGATGTTTAATTTTACAAAAATTTGTGTAGAATTTTATTTCTTTTATAGTGCACTAACATTTTCTGTGGTTTATCTTTTGAGACTCATATTCAGACAATCTAAAAATGGCATTGAACCTTTGCCAGGTAATTCACTGGGTACCAACTGAAAATTTCGTATTCACTCATCTTACTCAACTCATTCATGTGGTCTGATTAGGTTCAATGAGACTTCTGAAAAAGTATTTTAAAATACATAGCAATAGCATTTCATTCATGCTGCCACTGTTCCAGAAAATCAACAGGTAGAAAGCTCAACAGAATTGCAAGTGCTTACTTCTCTAGTTTGTACATTAGGACTTTTCACTTCTGTACTTGCAAAGAAATGTTGAACACAGCATGGATTAAAAAAAAAAAAAAAAAAAAAGTGCTAGTTAGCTGTTTGGGAACATAAATTTACTTCTACCTCAAGCTGGAGAAAAGGGCAGTAAGTACCTACGTGTATTATTTAGTATTTTCCTCTGTGCTCCATGGGAGACAGCTACATTTTAGACAAGTGCTAATGGTGGAATTTTCCTTTCTAGCGCAGACATGCCAAATGTTTACAGGGTTTACATGCCTACAGTTTAACTTCTGCTGATGAAGTGCTTCATCGAAAGGAGTTCAGTACAAGTACATGGTTTATGGTCAGTAGTGTTTGGGTAAGACATTTGCATAATTTTCTCAAGTGGTAATGACTCCACACTGTTTGCCTAAGTAGCTTTAAGAAAACATTAGATGATTTTCCAAATGATCTGTTTGAGTATGGATGTTGATGGCCATGTTTAAAAAGGGAAGATTTTATATGTGATAAATAATTTTTCCTTTAGTCTTTGGAGTCTGAATGATACGGTGTATATAAATTCATAATTTCAGCTAACACTATCTTCTGATAACCTTTGACATAACTAAAAATAGCAAGGGACATTTTATTCCATGAATTGGGCCTATATCCTTAAGCTATTATTTACTACTTGTATCAATTTGGCCTTATTCAGATGCTTCCTTGTATTTTGAAGATATTAGAGAGCTTTTAATCTGCCTAGAGATATCTTGATACAGTTTTTTTCTTCTTCCTCATTGCAAGAGTTGACATCCTTAGCACAGACGGTTTAAGACATCGTCAGTTCTTTTCAACTCCTCTTTTTCCTACTGTGATTTCCAGGGAAAATATAACATAGACTATGAAAGTACTGAAATGTGCTTCCTTAAATTCCCATCTTTGTGTTTTCCTTTCCTCTTTTCCTAAGAAACAGCCTTCATTGTTATTGTTCAGTTTTACTAAACTTTTGAAAAAGTCCATTTCAAGGTCATCCCCAAGTCCCCATTTGAGTGTGGAGATCAAAGATATAAGGGTTTGAAGACATAGCCTCCTAGTTCATACTCAGAACAGTCCTGGCCCTTTTCACAGGTTACTTAAAAAACTGCCACCATGGAAAAACCCCATTTCATTCATCACGTAAAAATATGTCTCCTCCTCCTCCAAGAAAACTCTTCTGTTTCTCAAACTTTTCTGTCAGTTTGTATCTTAAAATAAGTTTGGATTTTTGCCCCTCATAATCTATTGCAAAACTAGAGCAAAACCTTGATTCTCTGATGGTTAAAATTTTGAACCTAAACTTGTTTCCAGATTTCATAGCTCAGTCATACCCAATTGTTCTAGGGTACCAGTAACATTACAGTTTAAACAGGTTTTCCTTCCTCCTGGTATATGTCCTGATAATGTAACTATATGCCTATAAAAATAACAGAACAAAATAGTAGAGTAAAAACTGTTAAACTGTTGCATTTTACAGAAGGAGAAAATTTCCACAGGATGCCCTATGCCAATAAATATTTTCCCCAAAGGTGAGATTATAAGCAAATAACAGTACTTGGAACCCCTACTTTCAAAGTCTGTTTGCTAAGTAAAAGTCTGTTACACAGAAGGACACAACAAGTGAAAGCAGTATTCAGTGCAAAGCTAGCATTTTCAGTAACACAGTAATAAAGTTAAATGCTTGCAAAAGAAATGTCAACAGAAAACCAAATAAAACCAACCCACAAAACCCTTAAACACCCTTTCGGAAAAACTGTTCAGCCCAAATGAGTTCTGTTAGCAGTGATAAATAAATAGTGATTTCAAGACACTGTTTATTTACTGTCATTGAGATTTTATCTTGGATCAAACTATGTAAACAAATACACAACTCCAACAGTTTTGGAATAAAACACAAGACTGGTATTAAAATTATAATTCCTGTATATACAGAGTACAATCCAGCCAGAAACTTCAATTAAGGTTGAATCACAAGCTATCTGTACTGTTATAGGCACCCTTGCTGTATGTAGAAACCCAGTCAAGGAAGAATACTCCTTGTTCAATTCTGATTTTCATTGGAAAAGAACATTTACTCCTCCCACTTATTTTATATTTTCTAGTTATCCCTTAATGTGATAATCCACAAAAGGCATTCTTGACCATGAAGAAAACTGCCATGAATTATTTAAATAAAAAATTGTCATTTCAGAGTCTACTTTTGAAAACTTCCTTCTTGCCAAGAAGATGACATCATATATGAGTGACACTGTTGGCTTTGGAGTATTGTACACCAGACATGACAAAATAGTTTTAGTCCTGGTTTAAGAGTACATTTTAATACCATTCTAATTACTAGGTTTCCAGATTACCAAAAACATTAACAAATCCTCATAGCAACCCCTCCCACAGGGCATCAGCTGGGACCAATGAATAAGCCTGGGCTGCTCAGGAGTCTTGGAGCAGAGGCAATGGAAAGTCCCTTCAAAAATAGAGCAGGAGCTGGGTGACTGGGGGAGAACCACGTCCGTTTGCTTGATCCCTCCATTGAAAAAGTGCAATTTTTCTTTTGCTCTTCAATTCTGCCATTTGACAGGTGCTTTGCTGCCCGTGAGTGGCAGGGTGTGGGCAGAAGGAGGCTCTGGGCTCCATGAACTGCCTTGTGCCAGTCACAAATGTTTCTGGGACCGACATGAGCGCCCGAGTGTGCACCACAACTTTGAGCAGTTGGAGGAGCTCATGGGCCCCTCATATGTGTTTAGGAATCAGAATGGAGTGCTGCTGTGGGGGAGCATGCACACACTCCTACGGGACTGCGGCAGGAGGCCACCACCGAAGAAGGGACACTCCTCACTGACAGCCATCAGCATAACGGAGCTCTATAGGATGAGACCATAGGTGTGTTTCTCTCTGGTGAGAGCCTTTCTTTTTCCACAGCCTTTCAGACTCTCTGCCTGGTGACTCGTGTAATCCCTGCAGCCAGCGGCACTGCATCTGTAGTGACACACCAGTTGAGGATCACCTTGTCCCAGTCTCCCGTGACCTCATGTTGTGTGTGCTGACCAGAGAACTAGCCACGGTTGATTTGCTCACTTCAATGGAGAGCACTGTTTGAGCCAATGGATCAGAAATGCTGCCTTTAGAGCAAGCAAATCAAACCCCAGCATGCTGATGCACATGCCTGTGAACTTCGCTCAGGATTGAATTTAGTGCAGTGGGTTAAAGAACACAGGTCAGACATTTATTATCTGTGGAGCATTACAGAGTAGGTATAAATACATTTCTCAATATATGACTGTTTTGGAATATCTGCCATTGAATTAGATTGCACTTCAAGGACCTATTCTCATTAAGTATTTTCCACTATGGACACTGTGGAATTTTGTTTAAGAAAAATATATGATATATTTAACAAGAGAAAGTAAGAAAATAGTCTTTAGGTTGGGATTCCTTTGGATACTGTGCTTTGATGAGTGTGTCAATTTTATTTTCTTTTTGGTTTCTAGAACCGTGATTGTACATATAATCCTTCTCTTCAAAAAGAAAAATAATATTTCATTTTAGTGACATATAATTAAATCTCACAACCTGCTATTAAAATCCAACTTATGCCTCTATTTCTATTATGCACTATTTATAACCACATATGGTGCACATATCCTGAGTTTTTTACCCCCTGTGATTTTTAACTCTTTCTCCTCAAATTTTTCCGCTAGTTTGCACATGACTTGGCTCTTCTCGTGTCCAGTCCTGAGTGCCTGGAAGACACCAGGTACTGGGATACAGAGCTATTCCCCACCAGCCCAGTGCAATGTTCGTTCTAGTTGGGTTATACCTGGAGCACTCCCTTCACGGAGGAAGGATGATCTACCTCCTCTTGTGAAAGTTTAAAGATCAAGTATTGAACACTGTTGCAGCTGCAAATACTGTTTTCACTTTTAAAATTAAGAAAATGTGCCTTTTCATCGTGTTAAAACTGCATTTAACAACAGTGATTACAGGAAAGTCCACAATGCAAGGAAAATAAAGCAGTTAGAAACCCCCTCTCGTTACATGAGGGATTATCTCCAGAATTGTAATTATTTTATTGAACTTGACAGGCAGTGAAGAGAGATTTTGTTGGGAAAAAGTACATCTACAATAAGATGTATTTTTTCTGGTATCAAGTATGGTTACAGCTGCTGCTTGAAAATTCATAAACTCTGAAGTTTGAATGAAGAACTTCAGAGCAAGTAAATACCAAATCACTAGAAAGTATTTTAAAACATCATTGTGGCACCTGAAAAAGAAAAATCTTTGGGCTCATGTATAAAATGTAGATCAGACACTACTTTTTAAATGGTAAATCTATTATCATATCAGTTATTTAACAGGAGATAAAAAGAACGATAAAAGAGATGAGTAAAGGCAAAATGGAAAGACAATCCTACCTTCTCTCTTATTTTACATTTGGTCTTACCAATTTATGTAATCTAATGGAAGATTTAATAAGATCTATGAATGATCCAAGTCATCACATTTAAATGGTTTTAAACCGGAGGGAAGAATGCTCCACTAGAACATGATTTTGAAATCAGGATGTCTTATACAGGCCAGAAAGGATTATTTTGATGTCAAATGTATAAACCATCAATATTCTTACCCCCTTTATCCCTTTACTCTAAGTTACACTTGCCTCTCACTGAATAACATGTTTGACTAAAACATTTCTGTCTACCTTGGCATAAAGTTTCCAGGAAACAGACAGTCCCTTAGTTCCTTTGTTAGCCTATTTCAGTAGTTAGTTGACCTTCTTAAAAATGAAGACCTGAATCTATGTATTTGAAGTGTGTTTTAGACTATATTCTTCCACATTTAAATAATACCAGCTGTGCTTATCATCACTTCAAACTCACTCAGCTGACTGAACATTAAACCATGCAGATACTTGCCCTTGAAGACAATGGCTTCCATGTCCAGGTCAAGCTCTAATATCCACAATGATGGATGAGGAGCTGCAAAAATAGTTAATGAACACACTATGTTGACATGACCGTTGGGTGACTGTTGGGCTATTTGTTTAATTAAACACTGGGCTGTAAAAAAGCAAATGAAGAAAAAAGTAGTCAGAGATAAGCCATAGCTTGGTAAACATTTAAAGACAGTTATACAACCAAGGGAGAAGGGCTTGACCTTCCTCTTAGCTCCTTCTAAGGAAAGAAAGTGCAGAAACTGAAAAGAGTCGGGACTTAGAAGGTATTTCACTTGATCCACAGAACTGATAAGATGTATTAGGTCACTCTCTTGCCTTGAACAATGGCCTAAAAAAATGCCTGGGAAAGAAGTTAAGATTAGAGGAATCATACCATGACAACTTCTCTGACAAAAGTCCCATCTGACAATGGTTTGTGGCACAGGGACATCCTGAGGTAGAAATGGTTCCCCTATGTTTAATCCCCCTGTGTATTTCTTGTTAATGTACTAGTTAGTGACTTAAACCTACATATATTATTGGTAGTCACTATCCTCTGTCAAAGAGCTTCATAGCTTATACATGACGTGTATAAACTCTTTGAATCTTCCCTTTGCTGGCTTGATTTGAATGCCCTTCACACTTGCCAGGGAAAAAGCAGTGAAAAAAATGTTTCAATGTCTATTGACAGAGATTTCGAATACTGAAAATTACTTCAAATGAGTATTTCTGTCCTTCTGAGGGCTTCCAGGCTCTATGCAGTTATCCAGGTAAAAGACAGAGCTGCAGGTTTTGTATCAAGTGAGTCCTACTAATAGGTAGGCCTTAATTGGTATATAAAATAGTGTAATGCTGGGGAGATACCCATTGAGAGACCCTCAAGAGACAGACACTTTGACAACCATTGTTCAAGGAGCATTTGGATTGGAGAAACCTGAAAATGGGTTCTTTCATGAACCCCATCACGATATCATCACCTGTAGATTAAAAGAAAAAAATCCACATTAATAATGGCAATGGAGAAAGAATTCTCACTATTTACTATTTGTTTCTATTTCTAAAGTGCAATTTAAAATTTCTCTCTGATATTGGTTGAAGCCAATGGTTTATGGTGTCAGTGACTGGCAAAAATAATGGACTGCTTACCTTGTTAGGACATGCCCCCTAAGTCATGGGTAGGCAGACAGCAGCTCTTGGTTAAGTAAAACATATAACTTTACAAAACTCAGTGAAGTCAGCCCAGACTTCCACTAGGAAAACTGAATTGGTATTGCCAGTTGAATTCACTCACATTCTTTTAATATAGTGTTAAGGCACCACCTTACCTTAATCTTTCATCACAGAGAGGATTTTCTAGGAGCTCTTTTCAAACTATAGAATCATTTAACAGGCTGATTAGTCAGATACTCAGAGAGCAGTTACAACTTCTGTGCAATAAAGATGTGACATCCCATTAAACTAGTTTTAGACTAAGTTCTCAGACTCTTTAATACCACCCACCTCTGCCAGTTGAAGCTATCAAGTCTGGTGCTATTTATAAGGAAATGGTTCCTTCTTTATTTTGGGGGAGATACCTGTAGACCTTAAAACCAAATCCATATATGTTCTGATTTCCCATGACAGCTTGAACAAGTCAATGTAACACATAATAATTTCACTGAATTGTATTTCTCCATGAATGAATGTTAACATTATAACTAACAAATAACTAACAAAAGCCCAGATATACTATATCAAAAAGTGCAACTTCCTCCATCCTTTGGAAAATACACTAGTGTTGTGTGACACTGTTTTATGAGCATGTGTTGCCTTTATCCTGTTTTATGCCAGTGCTTAGGAATGGAATGATAGCTGGATTTTCAGTAGAAATTTCAGAATGTATACTCTATTGCAAATTGCTGAGACATGTGCTCCCACTGTATTTTTTTCCGGCACCAGGAAAAATAATCACAGTGCTGTAGTAATTATTTCTGCCATGGCATGAGAGAATAACATTAGTTTATACTTTAAACTCTTCTCCCTTTCTGACATGGATGATACGGATATTTTGTTTTCTTTTTATCATGATTTATAACTTATTTAAAGGAAAAGAAAGATATGATTCTTGTTCTTTTGCTATCCTCTGGTGAGTTCATTGGCATTTGATTTGCTTTAGTCAACTTGACAGTAAATAACACTGAAATGGCAATAAAGTAAGTGCTTATATTTCCTTGGAGATAGTTAATGATAGACTTGACTGCACATGATGGTAATGGTCATTAGTGCTCAGCTCTTGCTGTTAAATTGAAAAATGATTTCTGTAGCTTTTTTGGGGATATGTGAATTTATAAGCAGTATCAAAATATATCAATATATCAAAAGTTTAAGGTGACATGGGAAAAAGCCAGTTTGCTATTGATGTGGGTGACTGCAAATAGTTCTTTAACCTTTTTTCCTCCTTCCTCCTTTTCAGTCTGAAGAATCCTTTGTCTACCTCTGATCAACCAAGGAATGAGGCAAACAAATGAGACTCAAAGTGACACATCTCTTTTAAGAATGTTTATTAAGAAATCCTATTCTTAAGCTGGGCATTGACTGTTTCAGAGGTGAAACCGGTGTGTGATTAAAAGCAAGTATCACATTAGGAATGAAATAGCCTTGATAAATGCTGCAGGTTCAGCATTTAAAGAGAGATATTTTTCCCAAAATTGTTACAGTCTCACTAAATTTGCTTTCAAGCTGTATGTACCCCACGGACAGTAAATGTTTTGTGTCTCCACTTACTCATGTTTAAGATGTTTTTTCTCTCACAGAGGGTAAAATTTAAGTAAGCTTAAATGTTCTAAGGTCTGAGATTCTGACCTGAAAGGTGCTATGAGAAGCTATGGAATACTTATCTTTGCAGTCCAATCTTTGTCAGCTTAGATCATGTTTTTGAATTGAAGTTATCCTCGATGAAACCAAGTTTTGGTTTAGAAAAACACACAATTTCAGAGCAGAGAGCAGGAACATGTGGTGTTTGAAAGCAGTCAAATTCTCTGATACTTATCAACAGCTACACTTTCTTGGAGAGAAACATGATAAATGAAAATTCTGCATTGCCTTCCAGGAAGGGTTCAGCTCTCCAAAGAGGAACATAAGTGCAGAAAGAACAACTGATGAGCCAAGGGAAACATCTGTGGTTAGTTAACATAGTAACATAGTTAACAGACTAATTGCAAGATGATAATAGTACAGCTAAATGATTTCAAACCAGCATTTTAATTAAATTTGTTACAGCAAAAGACTTACAACTTTATAATCTTGTAATGTGTAAGAAAACAATGGTGAAAAAGAAGGAATCAATAGCTGAGGCATTTTCTCAGTTAATTCCTTAGTTCATTATTGACTATTTACAGTTTGTACCTACATACTGGAGATACGGTTTCCTAAAATCTCTCCCTTGGAGGACCAGTGTGCAGCTCAGCATTATTGACACCCAGGTCACTATAATCCTGTCTAAGGTCTCATTTTTCATTTCATTTAAAACATGTATCTACTGCACAAAAGGCTTACTTTCCCCCTGGGCAAAGTACTCTTCTTTTTATTCTCTATTTTACTGGTGCCCATCTCTGTCTCCATTCTTGATAGCAAAGAAAATTCAGTTTTCTGGTGTCTATAATGCAGAAACCCTGGACTAATTGTGATATATTTTTGAAGATTACGCCATGAATTATAAATGCCATATTTACAATTATGGTAGGAATGTGTCAAAGAATATTCTGCAGAACTGTTCTAGTTAGAGCTATTGAGTTGTAGCCAGATGTTCTAAAGCGTCTTTTGGGCATGATGGCATCTTAACTTATATGGCATAAATGATGAGGCAGACCTTGTTGAAAATTTTCACTTAATTGTCACTAATCCTGCATTGAAATTTAACAGTTTAGTAGAAATCTTAGCAAAAACGTCGAACTTGTCTGGATGAAAATAGTCATGACTTTGATTTGGGGACAGAGCTCAAAACTGAAGGAGAACTTCAGCTAGAGTATAGGAAGACATGAAAAGTATTGCAGAATGGTTTGCCTCATGTGCTCTGCTTAGTTGTAAATACTAGCACTTCTCTTCCTAATTCTGCATTTAAATTCCAACTATTTGCACACAGCTCACTCTACTTCCTTTAAATGTGATATTTTTTCCGTGCAGTGAATTGACCTGAGGTGTGAATGTAAAGCACAGCATCCTTTCATGCTCAATATGCTCTTCTACACTTAATTTAATAATATACTACCATAGTAGGTTAAAAGGCATCTGTGTTGAAGGGAACAAACAGATCTGAACTTCATGTGCCTTGTGATTTGGTTTGAAAGTTGAGTAGCTACACTATGTTTCAGTAAAGATATGTGCCTGATTTTATGCTTCAGGAGAAGGGAGAGAGATGAACAACAGAGATGTAGACAGGAACAGAGAAGTTAAAAGGAAAGGCGAAAATAAACCCATGGTTATCACTTTAAAGCTTTCATGCCTCCACCTCCTCAACCATCATCTTTGTAGCCACCGAGGCTCATTCAGGTTCATTTACTTAGTTTTGCCAGCTTGCCTGGAGAGAGATAAGACATCTCCTCCCCATCTGTGTGCACAATATGTCCCATTTCCTGTGTCCTCAGACTTCCCTGTGCCTCAGTCATCTGAACCTGCTGGCGCTCTGTGCCAGTTCCCCTCCTGCTAGTTCATACCTACACAGCTTCCCACCCCACGAGCTTTTCAGCTGGCACATGCTCTCCAAGGAGTCTGGAGGAGATGAAGGGTGATGATAGGGAGAAAACCTGGAAGAAAACACCCTAGGGATGAAGGCAACAAAGCTGTGGGAACAGCATCACTTCTGTCTCAGTTTGCTCCTTCTAATTCCGTAATGTTTTCCCTTGTGATGCCCAGAGTACTTTCTGAATCCCTCCTAAACTTTGAGAGGGAAAACCACACCCGATAAACAGTGAAATAAAATTTTTCTTTGTTTTGTTCCTCATTTCAGGGAGTCTAGGCTATTTTTTGGCTTTTGTTATGCTCAGAGAGGGGCACTTCTGATGTAGCCAGTGAGCCAATGTGCTGAAGTAGACATGAAGCATGACAATTTTTGCTGCTGGAAATGCTTGAATGATTGAAAGCAGAGTTGAAACCATCTATACTAAGAAGATTTAGGTTCTAATAAATATTTTCAGAGTTTAAAAAAAGTCTTGTCTTCCTTTACACTAGCTTTTCAGGACTTATTTTAAGAGAAAATTTAACAGTTGTATTTATCAGTGTTTCTGTCATTAAAAAAGTTGGACTGCTGAATTGCAAGCACCAGGTCAAAATGACAAATGTCTTTTATGCAATTAAAGAAGTAACGCAGCCCATAACACCCAAGTATCGAGAGGTTAGCTAAAAAACCACTTGGTTTGTTGTTGTTGTTGTCTTTTAGTAGTCTATTCCTCTTTCACAAGATTCAGAATTGAAATCTTTTCCTGACAGTTTCACTGACACTAGATCTTGGCCTCTCTTGTACCATCCCATAGTTTAATCATCACAAATTAGAATTTGTAACATGTAACTCTTGGGATGACCTGGTGTTTATCCAGCTGCAATTAGGCTGAATCATGGCAGTTACAGATATGCAATTTGTATTATTTCTCAATTTTCCCCAAGCGTGACCAAAATTGCGCAGCAGGTCACTGATAGGATGGGGAAGGAGCACTAGACAACTTGATTCTTATCTTTGTCTAAACCTGTTTTCTGTTAGGAGGGAACACCTTTCTCTATTCAAAGCTCAGGGGTATTGCCACTAGTTTGGCATCCTTAATCTGAGATGTGAAAGTGGGCATCTCCTTGGGATACTGCTGTACAAGAACTAAATTATCTGAATACACTTTTTTTTTAGCTTATCGTGTTCTTGCTTTACATACCCTTTGAGATTTCCTCTGGTTTTGCTTGGAATTTGTAATTTTCTTTTCCTATATCCTTTAAGTTCAGTAATTACCATTTGCTGGGGTTTTTGCAACCAGCTGAGTGATAGTCAGGTCCTAGAGCTTCCAGCACTCAAGATAGATGGAATTACAGTTGTTTGCATCAGCTGAACAGAAGTAACCATTTTGGGGACCACTCCTAGCCCATTGCAAATGCAAGCTGAAAAATGCTCTCAAATGGTAATGCTGCTGCAAGATAGAGTTTGAAAATTGTGTCTGGCCTGTTCCTGCAGCTCAGCTGAGGCCCTGTATTCTACTGAAACCTGGTAACTTAAGTTACCTGATGCTGCAGTCTTATTATAAAGAAAGTGAGAGTCAGATGGAATAAGAACAGCCCAGCTGTTTCCCCAGCAGACTTTCTTACTTGTCAAAGCAGAGTACCTAATATGATGAGGGGTGAGCTGAGGACATTTCTGACTAGTGGATTTGTTAATCCACACAGTGTTTTCATCAGCATTTCCATTTATTCATCCTTCTCAAAAAAACTTTGAAACTTCTGTTATTTTCTTATCATTTAATGAAAGGCTCTGCAGTACTGCATGTCCCTTTGTGTCCTGCCCTCTTATGAAACTATCATGCTGGCAATGGCAGATTTTCTCAACAGATCATCAGTAACAGATAACAGTCTCCCAGGAGGAAATGCAATTTGGATATAACATGAGGGCAATTACATCAGTCTTTTTGCGGTTCATGCATTTGAATGGTACTAAAGCACATGCTTTTAGAGGACAGATATAAACATCCATTTGAACTCCTCCATAACATGGCTGATATCCAATTTCTGATGAGCATAATTGTGGTGTGGACAGTTGAAGATGATTTCTTATTTCTTTGTGTGTAACGTTAACTTGTGTCATATTTTATAGTAATTGGTTTATTTGGGACAGATTTGAATTTCATTCTTTTGTGTGTTGCTATATGTTAAATAATCCTTTCGTTCGTAGTCTTGTGCGGCAACACAGAATACTAGTTCAGGAAAGAACTAAGTAGGCAAAAGACTTTGTTTTGTCTTTATTGACTTTATTAGACCTAACTTTGTGCTGCACTATTGAATGAAATCAATGCTTAAAGTAGTCAGTTTGCTACTTTGATGTACTCTATGCAGCTCAGGTAAGAAAATACAGTATCTGTTTGATGTGTATGTAGCTGCATGTAAGTATTTAGACTGAAGTTGCTGCCTGTTCTCTGATACACCTGTGAAATTTTGGATCCTGAATTACTACATCAAAGGGAACATGAATGTGGATGCTAAAAATGTAATGCACAGTTTTGTTACCTGAAAAATTAATAAAGTGACTGCATGGAGCTGAAGAGTCTAGAATCTTTTATTTGACATAGGATGGAAAATACAAATCCAACCCCTCTTTTTCCAGTATTATATTACATGAAAACAGGTAGGGTCCACATTCTTATTGTTGTAAATAATACAACAATAAACAATAACACTTTTTTTGTTTCCCCTGTACACATCCTTTAAGCATCCCTGCATCCTTGGCTGTGCCCCTGAGCATGCAGTTCAAGGTTGGCGTGGTACTGGCATAGTCCTGACGACACAAAAAAATGAAAGTTGTCATTTAGTTATTTTGTTGTGCGAGAGCTTGGTTTGCTTAATGTGTTTAAGAAAGTCAAAAAAGTATAAATTTTAATGCTTTGCTCCAAATCAGTCTGCTGTAAATTGATTTGTCTAATGTACATGTATTAAGGTCAAATTTTCAAAATAGGCAATCATTTGCCATCAGTCCTGGCTAACTGGGGAGTTCCCAGGTGACTTGAAGTTAACAAATATGACACCCATCTACAAGAAGGGCTGTAATGAAGATCGAGAGTGCTGTCAGTCTGACTTTAGTGCCCAGGAAGATCAAGAAGCAAATTGTCTTGAGTGTCACCACACGGCATGTACAGGACAACAAGGGGATTGGGACCAGCCAGCGCGAGTGTATGAAAACCAGGCCGTCCTTGAACAACTTGATGACCTTCTATGACAAGGTGACCCACTTAGTGCATGAAGGAAAGGCTGTGTATGTCATCTACCTGTACTTCAGTAAAGCATTTATCACCATCTCCTGGAGAAACTGGCTGCTCATGGCATGCATGGATGCACTGTTTGCTAGATAAAAATCTAGCTGGATGGCTGGGCTCAGAGAATGGTGGTGAATAGAGTTATATCCTGTAGGATTTTGGTGGGAATGTGGATCTGCTGGAGGATAGGATCAATGGGCTTAGATTAATTCCATGAGATTCAATAAGGCCAAGTTCCAGATCTTGTGCTTGGGTCACAACAACATCATGCAGGGGTGGGGTAGAGTGTTTGGAAAGCTGCCTGGAGGAAAAGGACCCAGGGGTGCTGGTTGACAGCCAGCTGAACAGGAGCCAGCAGTGTGCCCAGGTGGTCAAGAATGCCAGTGGCATCCCAGCTTTCACTGGGAATAGTGTGGACAGCAGGGCCAGGGAAGTGATTGTCCTTCTGTACTCGGCACTGGTGAGGCAACACCTTGAATCTTCTGTCCTGTTTGGGGCCCCTTACTACAAAAAAGACATTAAGATGCTGGAGTGAGTTCGGAGACGGACAATGAAGCTGATGAAGGATCTGGAACATAAGTCCTTTGAGGAACAACCTGGGAATGTTTATCCTGGAGAAAAAAGGCTTATTGCTCTCTACAATTACCTGAACAGAGGTTGCAGCAAGGTGGCTATCCGTCTCTAGGAGGAAATGGTGTCAAGTTGTGCCAGGGGAGGTTTAGATTGGATATTATGAAAAATTTCTTCACTGAAAGAGTTGTCAAACATTGGAACAAGTTCTTCAGGGAAGTGAAGGCAGAGCAAGGTTATGACTTAGACTTACAAGTTGAGTTGCAAATCTAATTAAATATTGAGATGACTAAAATTTATTTTTATGCTAACATCTAATAGATTTATTTTGCTTTATTCTATTTGAAGCTCATCTTGTGGAACATAATTGCAGATTGAAGTGAAATAAACTTGTGCCAAAGGGAACAGAAGACCAAGTAATGCTGAAAATCCTGGCCAGGCCAGGATAGACTTTGGCACTTGATGTTTGAGTTTAGTTCAGCAAACCTATTATTCAACTTTCACTAACCCACACTGAATACATAGATTTGCAGCTACCACAACCATTTTTCTATTATTTTATTAAATTGATAGGTTCTGATGAACAGGAAGTGCCTGGTATTGTTGCTGTTGTATTTGTTGCACTACTTCTGGTGCAACGTAGTTGTACCCAATACTTTCAAGAACTATTTTGACTTTGTGACAAATGAATTATTTTCTTTTGTATTTGATGCCACACTTACACATGAAGTCTCTTCTATTCTTCCTTACAACTGTTGAGAACTAAGATCAGGTGAGAGTAGTTGGAAGTGCTCAGACCAATCCGGAAGAAGAAGAAGGAGATGACCCTGGAAGTCAACAGGGGTTTTTAAGCTTTGTTGTGTTTCCCCTTCTTTCTATCCTATCAACATTTCTTTCTTTAATCTAAAAGTCAAAGCAGAGAACTGAGAGTAAAGGCTCTGAAGGCAAGCGTGGACTAAAACCATAAACATGAATGTTTACTGCTGTTTTAGATCCGGTTGGGTAATAGAGCTTTAAATTTTATTCCTGAAAGAATGGAGACCATTTTTTCTACTCAAGATTAAACAGAGTTCAGGTGTACTCCTGAGAGAACTCTCCTGAAACTTTTTTCTGGAGCAAGCCAGACTGATTTGTTCAATTGGAGATTGCTATTAGCTCACAGTTGGAGTATATTGGAGTGACCTCTCACATTAGAAATTCCATTCTGGACATTCAAGGTCTGTCTGATTCTTTCTTTCTTTTCTTAAACAGATAATTTGAAGCTACTGTGTCTTACCAACATCTTGTTTTATGCAAATGTGTGTTTTACGACCCTCCTTCAAAAAAAAAAAAAAAAAGTTTCCTAAGCTTCCTAAATCTAAGTGCATATGCAGGTCTGCTTTAATTTCTCCAGAGCGGCATGTTGACAGAGTAGTTCTTCTTCTTGGGTGGTTCAAGCTCAAATTTGCTTTAAGTTTTATAATATTACCTGAGGGTCTGAAGTGTATTATTCCTCAATTGCTGTATTTTTACTCTATGCCTGGAAAATCAGTAGATCAGAATTTTCCAAGTCACTTTAACTCATCTTGAAATGTTTCTTCTTATTATTTTTAATTTTGAAGTTAATGAAATCCTGGGTCTTGCTATTGACAATATTTTTGTTATGAAAAATATTTATTTTATATTCTTATTCCTTGCAAGGTCTAATAATCAAATATCATATGATAGCAGCAAAAGTCATTCAGGAATTAAAACCTCAGAATGGTACTTGGAAAAAAACCCCAAAAATTAAATATAGATTAATAGATTTATTTTTTGAGCATTTGCAGTGTCTGAAGGAACTACATTGATTCTATCAAACTTAATTGAAGCTCTGAGATAGACATGTGAGAATAGAGAAATGAGATTTTTTTTAATTATTATTATGCTAGGATCCTAGTGTCAATTGAAATCAATGATTTTATGAATTTAATGAAGAAGAAGATGTTGGAATTCACATTATATGTTCATAGTGCAAGGTATGCCTATACAGTGCTGTAGATCAGCGGTCATCTCCAGAGAGACCTGGATGGAGGCTGGGCTGAGAGGCTTATGCTACTACACTTCCTACAGTGAATGACAAATAAAATGAAGCAGTGAGAATGCTATTCCTGTAGAGGCACAGAGAAAGAAAGAGAGTAACACCACCTGGGAGATATTACTGGAAAGGGAAACAGCTCTTTTAGCTTGGAGGTCTGTCTAGTTGTGAATGTAATTATGTTTTAAAGATATGATTTCAAATGGAAACTTTGAACTTGGAGAAAGCAGTTGATTTTGTAGTAAGGGCTTGGTTGAAAGTGCTATTCATAAAACTGGCAGAGTGTCATTATCCAGTGAGTGGCTGTTCCAGGGCAACACACTTTTACACAGAAGCTCAGACAAGGACACACTGAACAGACAGAACACATCGAGAAAAGATCAGAGGGAAATTTGAAAGGCAGGTTTCTTTTCTGAGGAAGGGTCTAAAATCCTGGTCAAAGATAAGAGAAGAAGGCATTATTAAAATATTTTTCAGATACTTGTCTCTGGATGCTGCGGTAGTAAATATGGAACCGTTAAATTTAGGGGGGATAACCAATAGAAAGCAGAATGGTGAGCTGTGAGTTCCTTCTGTATCCTTCTTGTTGACTTTCAGGTGATTATCCCTGAAAAAGTTCTAGCAGAATTAAGACGAAAACTGGAAACAATGAAAACTGCCCCTCCCCATCCCCTCAGATGTTATTAGTAAAATTCTGGTTTATATAAAAGATTTGAAAAGAATTCAGGATCTGTTAATGCCAGCTTCTGTGATTAGTGCTGAGCTAAAACTCTATAGGCTAAAAGCTATAAATTTCTCATGATTTAGAGGAACAAAGGTTAACCTGTGGAAAAACTTCTCTAGAGGAAGTTCACATCGTGAATACTTTTTAGGAGCCTTTACATTGCAACCTATAGCACTGACCACCGACACAGATAAGCGATAGTAAAATAGTTCCTTCTGTGAGTTATGTTAGTCTCACACAAAGGTTGTCAAGGCTACTTGTGGTAATTCTCTTTGACTAAAAAATTTGCTGGTTGCTACTGTCCTGCAAAATCATATCACCTGATCCAGTAGTCTCTAAGGATGAACTTGTATGGATATTGCATCTGCAGATGAATTATTTCTTTCACTTTGCAGTAGAGCATCTTCCCATAGGTTCTGACTGTTATTACATTTTTATTTGCAGTACAAATAAGATAAAGTCTTTGTACAAAGAGTCTCACAAAACAAAGCCCAAAAAACGGAAATAACCCTGATTCTGTAGCCTGAAAGGTCCTGGGAGAATCTCCAAAGAGACTGAATTCCAAAAATGGGGCTTTCCACTCATGCATTGCTCCTCATAATTTTCAGAGCAACCAAACCAAGTCTTTACATTGATCTGCTTGCTTTCCTCAGGTGATCTCCTGCCTGGTGGATGAGGGGAGGGCTGTGGATGTGGTCTATCTGGACTTCAGCAAAGCCTTTGACACCATCTCCCACAACATACTCCTGGAAAAGCTGGCAGCCCATGGGGGCACTCTGTGCTGGGTTAGGAACTGGTTGGAGGGTCGGGCCCAGAGAGTGCTGGTGAATGGGGCTGCATCCAGCTGGCGGCCGGTCACCAGTGGTGTCCCCCAGGGATCAATCCTGTTTAATATCTTTATCGAAAATTTAGATGAGGGGATTGAGTTCACTATTAGTAAGTTTGCAGACGACACCAAGCTGGGGAGCAGCGTTGATCAGTTGGAAGCCTGGAGGGCTCTTCAGAGGGACCTGGACAGACTGGAGAGTTGGGCTGATTCCAATGGGATGAGGTTCAACAAAGTCACGTGCCGGGTCCTGCACTTTGGCCACAACAACCTCCTGCAGCGCTACAGGCTGGGCACAGAGTGGCTGGAGAGCAGCCAGGCAGAAAGGGACCTGGGAGTTTGGACTGATAGGAAACTGAACATGAGCCAGCAGTGTGCCCAGGTGGCCAAGAAGGCCAATGGCATCCTGGTCTGGATCAGGAACAGTGTGGCCAGCAGGAGCAGGGAAGTGATTCTTCCCCTGTACTCAGCACTGGTGAAGCCACACCTGGAGTTCTGTGTCCAGTTCTGGGCCCCTCAGTTCAGGATGGACATTGAGGTGCTAGAACAGGTCCAGAGAAGAGCGACCAGGCTGATGAAGGAACTGGAGCTCAAACCCTTCGAGCAGAGGCTGAGAGAGCTGGGGTTGTTTAACCTGGAGAAGGGAAGTCTCAGGGGAGACCTCATTTTCTACAGCTACCTGAGAGGAGGTTGTAGCCAGGTGGGGGTCGGTCTCTTCTCCCAGGCAACCAACAGTAAGACAAGAGGACATGGACTCAAGCTCTACCAGGGGAGGTTTAGGTTAGATATCAGGAGGAAGTTCTTTACAGAGAGGGTAATCAGCCATTGGAATGGGCTGCCCAGGGAGGTGGTGGATTCTCCTGCCCCTGGAGATATTCCAGAAAAGATTGGATGTGGCACTCAGTGCCATAGTCTAGCAACTGTGATGGTAGTGGATAAAGGGTTGGACTTGATGATCTCAGAGGTCCTTTCCAACCCATCTTATTCTACGATTCTATGATACGTTACTGTAACGGGCCAGTGGTTTTTTTTGCAGTATCTATCCTGGGCATTCATCATCTCTTTTGGCGTACAAAACACTTGCTCATTTTCTAAATTAGTCTAATGGTCTATCAGATTCTTTTGGGTACAATAAAGTATTGCATTCAACAAGTTAACATTGCCTCTTGAAGTAAATAAAAAATAAACCCCCTCCATGAATTAAGACAGTTTGTGCAGCCTTAATTTCCCTCCTGTGCCTATATCCAAAATAATCTTTAATCATTCAGTCATCAGAGCTCCCAATCAGGAATCTCTATCCTCATGCCACAGCAGCTTTCAGCTCTCTTCTGCCAAAGTACTGGAGAGGCAGCAAAGGACAGTTGTATTATCACTAGAAAATCCGATAGCTACTGCAAATTTCAGTGTTATCAACTTCAGAATAACAAACCGGTGATGATAATGAGAGACAGCACTGACGACCAGTAAAGCCCTCAGAGCCATACCGGCTTATGCTCAGTTATGGCCAACCTGAGCCTCTGCTTTTTGGCTATCTCTGGCTTTGAGCCTGTCTCGGAGCTCCCTCTGGTGCTCCACTGCTCTAGTGCAACTAATAATTTAACGAGAGATTAAGAGCCCCCAGAAGAAGGGACTCTTTTGGAATGAGTCTCAGTAAATAAAAGTAATTACCACAAAAAGTCTTTGTGTCCTCAGATTTCAGAGATTACATTTGAAGGAGGGTCGATTTAGATTGGAAGGATTTTTTACTATGAGGTGGTGAAACGCTGGAACATATGCCCAGAGAGATGGTGGATGCCCCATCCCTGGAAACCTTCAAGGTCAGGTTGGATGGGTCTCTGAGCAACATGATCTAGTCGAAGCTGTCCCTGCTCATTGCAGGGGAATTGGGCTAAATGGCATTTTAAGGTTCCCTCCAACCCAAACTATTCTATGATTCTGTGATTCTATGATTGTATGACTTCTTATGTTAAGAAGAATCAAAATTGAAAAAAAAACCAGTTTTTTTTTCATTTGCTTAACAGCCATCTTTTATTTTCAGGTAAAAGAAAAAGGAAATATTTTTGTCTCAAAGTGTAACATTGGTAACTGAAGCTGTAATAAACCATTATCTTACAATTGTAGTACTGAAGATGTGTATTCACCTTTTTGGCTGTGTTCAGTTTCAGGCCCTTCAAGACAAGAAAGATATTGAGGTGCTGGAGTGAGTCCAGTGAAGGGCAACGAAGCTGGTGAAAGGTCTGAAGGACAAGTCTGATGAGGAGTGGCTGAGGGAGCTGGGGGTGTTTAGCCTGGAGAAACGGAGGTTTTGGGAGGACCTTATTGATCTCTACAACTACCTGAAAGGAGGCAATAGTGAGAAAGCGGTTGATCTCTTTTCCCATGTAACAAGCGATAGCATGAGAGGAAATGGCCTCAAGTTGCACCAGGGGAACTTCAGATTGCATATTAGGAAATACTTCTTTATGAAAAGAGTGGCCAACCACTGGAACAGGCTGCCCAGGGAGGTGGTTGAGTCTTCATCTCTGGAGGTGTCGTGGGTTACCCAGGGGATCAAAACCTTTTTTCTTGAACTCCCCCCTTCACACAATTACTATCAGTTGAGAGGAGTTTTATACAGACAAAACAGAGGCTTGACTTAAGGGATATAATACTAAGATTTATTACTAGAAAGATAAAAACTAAGAACTTACTTATACTACACCAATACTAATTAAACTAGCTTATCTTATGAATAATATATACTACAACAGTACTACTTAAACTTAGCTTATCTTATGGAAATAACATATATTATAACACTCATTAAACTAACTTATGAATAAAAAGAATATCAGGTTGCTATATACAAGTTTAGTCTCTTTTCCGTGCGGGGAGTTGGACGGTTGGCCGGCTGCTAGATGTAACAAAAGCATTTCTCCTAGCTTATTCCAGTCTAAGAGAAAGGTATCTTCTTTTGGTAAAGTATTTACAAAAGGATTTCTTTCTCTTCTGTATTAGTCCAAAGAGAAAGAAAGGTTCTTCCTTTAAAACAGTTGCTGTAGCACTGGTAAAGTGTCCTTTCTGTTATCTGAGGACGCAGGTTCAGTGTGTCGTAGTTGGAGATTCCTCTTCTCTCTCTCTCTCTCGGCTGGTGCTGCTGCATGATGACTTCAGGGTTGAGGGTATATCCCCTCCTTTAAGGACCCATGGCTTCTAAGGGGACTCTTACTCCATTATGGTCTATGCCACAGTTATAGGGGATAATGGCTTTGAGTCCTTTCCCCTGTCTCTGTGGGGTCCTGTCCAGGAGGACACTTATTTCACCATAGTCTTCACCCACAACTACAGAGGATGGGTTTGAGTCCTTCCTCTGCTGCGTGGGGGTCCCATCGCCACTGAAGATAGTCCTAAATAGACCTTCTCCTTATGGGTCCACCCAGGACAGCAGCTCTTCCATTCTCTGCTGTCCTTTTGGGTCACAAGTGAGCTGCACCAGCATGGATCTCTCACCGGGACTACAGATCCTACTTGAGACAACTTAATCCAGCATAAAGTCTCTCTCTCCATAGGCCACAGGTCTCTAGCAAGATTCTGCTCCAATTCAGACCTCTCACAAGGGTCACAGCCTCTGTAGGCATTCATCTGTTCCGGGACACATTCCCTCATTAACTGCTGGGGGTCTCTCTGCACCCCAGTTATCTTCTAAAGGCAGCAGGGGTTTATAACTTTCAGTCTCTTTTCCCCAGCTGCAGGGAGAGAAGGGGGGCCTCTCCCCCCTCGTCTCAACTCTTCTCTTGCTAGAACTGACCTTGAAGCTGCTGGTTATCTCAAGTCATCCTCTGCTCTCCACTGGAGCTGGAATCCTTGCAGCATGTTTCAGCTGGGCAGTTTTCTCTCTGAAGTTTGTTTCTGTTACACATCCCGGCTGGAGAGACTTCATACCTGCTGCCGGCCCAAGGCCAGGGGAGAGGGTCTGGCCCCCCAACTTGGGGGCCGCTGCCCCTCTCCTCACATGGTGGCTGAATTCTTACTGCGACACACACCTTCTCTTCCGTTTTCTTAAATATGTCATTAGCAGAGGCGTTACTATAACTTTTGATTGGCTTTTTCTCCGGAAATATACCTGGGCCTGACCATTTCAGCCCAGGGGGGCTGGTAACCCACGACAGGAGGTATTTAAAAGAAGTCCAGATGTGGCACTTAGAGACATGGTTTACTGATAGAATCAGCAGTGCTGGGTTAACAGTTGGACTCAACTATCTCATAGGTCTATTCCAACCTAAATGATTGTATGATTAAAAGAAGAAATACTTAAAATAAATTGCTGGAGTTGCTTTGCCCTACTTTTACAGTTTCTTCTCCTCTTTTTGGACCTCTTTGTTGATTCCACAAAACTACTGAACACTAAAAGGCTCTTTTTTTGATATTGATGGCTATGGGGTGAGTGCAAAACTGTCCTCTGTAAGGAGACACACTGTAAAATGCCCAAGTAGACTAACCAAGATACTTCAAACTGCACTAGTCTGAGCTCATTCATCTTCAGTTAGCCATTATGATGTCTTTTGATTTCTCTTTGTGTGGCATAATTTTCATTTAGTCAGTGTTGCAAATCATTTGACGTCATTGACAGACAAGGAGAGGCTTCTACAAGGACTGCATCAGCTTGCTTTCTATTTGCTTTTTGTCTCTTCAAAACTGTCCAATTTCTCCAGTGTGACATTAAATAAAGAGAAATAATTTGCAAAAATTGCAGCTAACTGTGCTTCCATTTGATGGAAGAAGAGAATTTTGCTGCTTCTTATGGGATTAAACACTTTATGTCTGTATCTGTTGATGCAAATCAATAGGACCATGTACTGTGAACTGATTTTTGGAGCAAAACTGATTTGTACATATTTGTTTGTTTTCTTTGGCACCATTAAAACATAGAGTATCTGTTGGTTCAGAATTTGGCTGCACGTGTTAGTGATAGCTGAAAAACTGAAAACCTCTTGCCAAGGTAAACAGTTTTCACCAAAGTGAGTTGTTATCCAGGAACCTGAACTAGCAAATTCTTTCTGCTAACACTCTAGAATTCTTGTGGAACAACAGTGAAACCTGCTTGCAGAAGGAAAAAAAAAAAGAGGACATGATGCTCTTGGCAATTCAGTTTGCAATTTATTATTCTCTTGTCAGCTTGAATCTGTAGATATTCTTGTCAGTGTGCCCATATGGGCACCCCATTCAGCCTGTCAAGTCTTCTACACTTCAACAACAGTTTTTGGAGTGCCAACCATATGTTTGGATCCCACCTGCAAAACTTCAGTTAAATAAGCAATAGTCTCTTGAGAGATAATTGTCTGCAACATGAGTTATTATGAATACTAAGCCAAATGCAGTGTAACTCTTGTACTTGCAATGTAATCTTATCCTACAATATTAAGTATTCAGAGGAAAGATGTGCTTTAACTCACATTATTATTGAGGAAATAATACAGTTTTTATAATACTGAATTTTAATGATGAAGTATCCATACAAAACCTTTCATGCTACATAATAATATGTGCAAAACTAATGCAATAAATTTAGCACAAGAGACACTTCTGTGTCCTTTCTCCTATGCTCATTCTACTCAATCACAAGGATTGGGAGAAGGACAAAAACCTTGGTCTTAACAGTCATTTTGCCTAGTCTTCATTGCTGAGAATAAATCTGCTTATCCCTTCTTCATCAGAGAGGCTTGTAGCTCATCGGGCAGACAACCCACAATCTTTTTCAGAGCCACGACAAGACCTTTACTTGTACACTTCAGTTGCTGGTAGGAAGCAGACTTTCATTTTTCTGTCTTGCCAGCTGAACAGGGAGGTCACAATATAACACAGGTGTTAAAAAAACACAAACAAAATAAAATCCCCCAAACCCCTAAAACCTCACCTGAAGTGATTCCTACTAGAGAGGAAAAAAATGTAACATGTGTTGAAGAGAAGGCTAGCAGAAATCTGGAACCCTGCTGCTAGAGCTGGAAGGGGTACCAGCCTGCTCCAGGAGGGAAGTATGGAAATTGGGGTTGAAGCTGAAGCTCTGAGGAGCCTTGCTTGGAATTGGGAAGTAAACGTTTTGGTATTGGCAGAATAGCAGTCATACCCTGTAAGATTCAGAACACAGTTGCAGTATTTGGTAATGATCAGATTGCAAATCCATCCATGGACTGGCTACTCATTTTCTTTATATGAAGTTTTTGCTTGTGACTTCCTTAAGAGATTCCTTCAGTTAGGTGAGTGGAAGCATACAAGTTGCTAATTAAGGCAAGTCTGACTTGCAGTAATTTTTCGAGCTGACATCTGAATTACATAAAGTAAATTTATATTTTTTAAATCCTTTTCTCATAAGATAGTTTCTATGTTGACCACAGGGAAGCAAAAATTGTCATGTTGTTTGTCCTGAACGGCTGTTTCAGATTTCGTATATCTGTAAAGCAAAAATCGAAACATGATAAAGTTCAGTGTGGAGAATTTTAAGAAAATAATTGCATAATGCTTCCATTTGGTGCTTACTGCATTCTTTCTTGACTGTTAAATGTTTCTGGTTCAAGCTCTTCTGAAAAGAAAGACATCTGTCTTTAGCAAATGTGACTGAAAAGTTGAAATTATGATTGAAATTGGAATGGCTTTATTGGACATGGTGGCAAGAAAGTGGCTGCATTTCAAGAACTTAATGGCATCATCTGTCACAGAATATCCTATCCTGTCTTACAACTTTTCAAGTTTGTTCTGCTAAAGCTTGTTCTCCTTCCTGTTATCTGTAAGATTTCCCATTTTCTTTTCACATCATGGAGAGAAGTGGTCATTTTTTTGGTGCATGACTCCTCTGACCTATTTTAGATCATTCTTTTAGGGTAAGATGAGCAGCTGTTGCTTCTGGATGCTTAGAGCCCATGCCCTTTGCTGAAAGTTTCATTAAATATTATAAATCCTTTTATAATGTACAAATTAGCAATACAAGTATGTACCCAAATGCTTTTTAGGGCCTACTAAATTCCAGTTTGGCTGAGACTTTTATCTGGAAAAATATTTTAGGCTCTACAGTAACATTTCAGTGGTATGTCTTTATCTCATCCCTATCTCTCTTAGGTAGTTTGTATTTTTAAATAGTGGAATGGAGTTTGTGTATTGACACCTATTGAAGGAAAACTTTTCATGGTTGTGTACCATACATTTTCTGTCCAATTACATAGAATTTAAAGAAGATACTTGAACTTTGCTTCTTTGGAATAGTTTTGCTTTTATATGGTGCTCCTAACATTGCTTATAAATTTGTTTATATTGAGCAGGGCGTAGAATGTGAGAATCCACCTCTCTTCTAAATTTCTCAAACTTAAATGTGTAAAACTGGATTTTCTATTGCTTTTTCTCTTTCTTTCCTGGTGAATCTTGATGATTGTCCATTGCATAGTCTAAAATACGGTGGAAGAATTCTAAAAGATTCTCATTCTCATCAAGACAACATCATTACATATGATAATGACAACTAACTAACAACTCATGTTGCTTTTTTTTGTTTGGTTTGGTTTGGNATACAGGACACCTTGAGATGATATTCCAGGTACTAAAGCTGATGTCTCTAGTGCTCAGTCAGCAAGAGGACTGGAGAAAGGATGCTGAAAGTTATCCTTTTCTTTAGTGGTAAAGCAAATTAATGGCACAAGGGACATTTGAATCTCTTATTGCCAGTAATGTGCCTCTGCAGCAAAGAAAGCCAACACCTTCCAAACTCAATGATTTTGTGACAGATAAACTCTAACATATAACTTTTTATACATGTCATAGAACATTTTGTATACCTCATATACCTTTAAACACAGATGCAAACAATTTCAAATATATACAGCTACATGAATATTAATGAAGAAATAATCACACAGATGCATATAAGTTGGTCAGATTTATTTAAAGAAATTATTTGTGAACAGGAGAAAAGTTTTTATATCACAAAACATCCTCCCCCAAACCAACAAGTCAAAAAAGAAAGTATAGGGCTAACTCTTTCCACAGTGACCTAGATGTCAGATTTAAAAATAAATTATCCAAAATGAAAACTTATAAATAGAATAAAGGCTAAGGAAGAAGTTTAACTGGGGATAAAAGAGATAGTCAGCTGTAGGTGGTTCAGTCTCTCAGACTGGAAAACCACCAGCTACTTTTCTGTGTGTGTGAGATGTAAGGAAAAATAGTTCATTCTACTTATTGGCCAAACAGTTTATTTTTGCTTATCCTAAAGTTTTGCTTCTGGGATCTCCTTAACCTCTGTTTCCAAATATAATCAAGAATTAAACATTTGTACCTCATTTTCTCAGAGAATGCCTCAGGAAATTGATCACATATCTGTAATCGCAGCAAGAGTGGACGGGGCTGTATGTACACACACCAAGTATTCTCTGCAACTGCATATTTCTTTTCCCATGGTTGGCATTGTGATAGATTTTCAGTCCCATAATAGATTTCCGTTGTGATAGATTTTTAATCCTATAATAGATTTATGTGTGGTTAAATGCCAACTACTCATTAAACACATGTTCTTCCTCTTTGATTGCCACGTAGTGCATTTCCTTTGAAACACACCCTCATGATGCACATATTATTCATGCACAATTGTGCAGGAGCGAAAAAGTCAAAAGCTGGAAGTAAGAAGCAATCTGTGCCTAGCTGAGCAAAAACCCTAAGGCTTTCCATAGCCATTGTAACTGTCCCAATCGTTCTGGGCTAAGAAGTATCAAAGTAGGGAATTGTGGTAATGAAGATTATCGTAAGGGTTCCCATGAGCCAGTAATTATCACTTGTTACCACAGAAAACACTATCACATAAGTCCTTCATGAACACAAGTAAGGCAGAGGAATTTCTGTAGAACTGGGAAGTGAAAGAGCTTTGTCATGTCTGCAGGCTTTAAATCTGCAAGAATATTTTTGCTGCTTTCCACTCGCCCAGTTTTTAATGTGAGATTTTGTGGACAAAGGTATATACAATCTATAGAAAACTTTTCTCTGAAGTTATCCTATGGCTTAAATGCCAAGGAACTAGAATTTCTGGAATGCAATGGTTCAATAAATAAATTCAGAAAACTGGAAATAATTTGGAGTGAGATATTTAAAGTGTAACCATAGCTTCTGAGCAAAAGGTCAACAAGGTGGTGAGAATTCTTCCCAAGTCCGTGAAACTGCCAGATCTTATCCATAAAGCTGATCCTTCTTGCCTAGAATATTAAATAACTTCAAACAAACCAGCCCTGTCAACTTAGATTGACCATGACCAACAAGGATTGAACTAAGTTTTCAATTTAAGAAAAATTGTTAATGCGTGTGATAGGATATCCCCTCAGAGCACTTCACTGCAGCCCACTGTATCTGTTACAGCATTCAAGGCAAGGCAGTTCAGCCAAGGTGTCTGCATGATAGCCCTGCTTGGGGGAATGCTTATAACAGATGGTTGAATGGCATTTGATAAATGGAGGGCTAAGCACTTTCTTCTCTTTAACAAATGTCATAAAAGTGTTATCAATCAATATTTAAGTAGCAATAACAGTAGCTTCAAACTTTCCTTCTCATCTATCCATTTTTGATCTATGGGCCAGAAAAATGAAGCCTCCTGAGGCTCCTAAATGCTGCCCTTGGCCTTGGGCTAAGCTGCTGGCTTTCTAATAATTCCTAATGAAGAGTCAGTTAATTACTGAATTCTGTTAAATTGCAGTCCTGTCTGGTCAAAACATTAGATACAGCCACATAAGGAATAT
Organism: Pachyramphus minor; assembly: GCA_013397135.1. Taxonomy (NCBI): domain Eukaryota; kingdom Metazoa; phylum Chordata; class Aves; order Passeriformes; family Tyrannidae; genus Pachyramphus; species Pachyramphus minor. Next base: position 62,909 of record VYXB01007922.1, read on the forward strand.
GGCAGAACGTAGATTTGAAAAGAGCAACAAAATACATGGCTTGAAACCATCTTTTGGAAATGTATGCAAAGTCCAGTTGAATCTCAGATTCATTTTTAGGAACCCAGTTGCTTGGCAGTTTCTTCCTCCTTTGTCTTTTGCTGTTTAAAAATCTTATGAAAGAAAAATACCTGTCTCTGTATCAAAATACTTCCTGGGTTAGAAGGGAGATAAAGGGACTTTACCTAAACTTAGAAATACCTGAAAATAAGACAACAGTGCTTGAAATGTATTGGAGTTAGTCCATCTGCAATTGGATGCAATATGTGCTTTAAGGAAGCCAAAAAAAGACAAAAATTCCCAACATAAACCAGAGGTGAGTGCCAGTATTCCAGATTGAAGCAAGCTGCATGAAACATTTAAAGATCATTTTGTTGAGACACAGTGTGCAAGGGAGATCTCATTTCAAACAAATGAGTATAGGCAAACAAAAGAGGCTCAGTTTCATTCTGTGAAACCAAACTATTTAAAGGCAAATTCTCTGCCATTGTGAAATTTGGAGCCCATAATGATTTCCGTACCTTTCTGCTTTGTAGCAATGGCTTGCCTCAAGAAATTCGATGTTGAAAAACTGAGTATTTATGTGAAAACATCTGATACACCAAAGGCTTACATCACATAAAATCCTTCTTGTGTGGTAGGTCATTTTCTGGGGCAGATAATGGGTGTAGTCAGGAAGAGTAGAGAAGGCATCAAGCCTGGGAAAATCACTGGGAAAAAAATGGATCAATGACCTGTCTGTCTAATATTTACAGTGTGGACTCTTTTGCCCTTAACACTGTAGGAGATCTGGCCCAATATCAGTGGATACTGCTGTCAAAGAACCTTCACTGTGATCCGTTGTACTCTTTGTTAGTTTTATCAGTATAGACAGAATCTTTCAATGCATCTGAGCTTTCATTTACAGAGCTCCTAGTGTGAGACAGCATGGAAAAAGGAAGGAAATATCTCCATGGTGACACTTTTTCTGTTGCTGATTATTTGTTTGGATTTTGAAGTAGCAGAGACATAGTTTGGATCAGTCCTAAACCTTGGCTCACATACTTGGGATCACAATCAGCTCCTGACCTGTAACAGTGTTGAAGTGCTGCAAAGATGGTATGTACCTGCATGTCTTGGACTTTGAACTGAATAGCTTGTCTGGACATGAGAAATAAGATGAAGTTTGGAGACTTTGCTGAGTGATGGAGTGCTGTTTGAGGGAGGATTAGCATCTTGAACTTTCTCCATGATCTTAAAGACAGATAGCAATCAGGCAATCTTCATCATAGAGAAGGAAAACCTGACAACAAACAGTGTCTAAGGTACGTTTAAATGGTCCAAACCCCATCTTTGCAATGCATTGCAGACTGTGTGAAAAAAATATGAAATGGACAGTATAATAATAATAATGGCCAGACTTCGCGAACGAAGATCTGGGGAAGGTCTTTGTGCGCCTTCCAGCCTGCGCATTGGATTTATTTTAGGTGGGACACAGTGCGCGCAGAACTGAGCCCACCCTTTAATCCTAAGGTTCGTCTGCCGGGGCCAAGCGAGCTTGGACAGTGGCAGCGAGGTCCTCAGGACGTAGGTGGATCGCCTTACAGGGCTAACGGGCTCCACCTGCCCGGGGAGTTTCCCCGACCGGGAATCGAACCCGGGCCTCGGCAGTTACAGTGCCGTATCCTTAACCACTAGACCACCAGGGGAAATGGACAGTAAGGGTCAAGTAAATTTGTGAAAGAATAATAATAAAAAAAAATTAATAATTTAGTTAACAAGCTGAGTTACAATATGTAGAAGCCATTATTTTATTCTGAAAGTAAAGTAAGAGACAAAGTACTGAAATACAAAGTGAGGTAAGACTGGATTGGATCATTACTTGCAAGTGAGGAACTGGGGCTCAGAGAATGTAAGAATGCCATGGAAAATGTGAGGAGTAATTATGTTGAATGACTACATCTCAGACAGTTCCACCAATGAACATTTGTGGATAGGTGTTGGGAAGAGAAACTGTTCATTCCCAGGATTGGGGAACATGAACATTTTAGAGGAGAATGTTTTATATATCCTTAGTTGTTTTATGAACTTCATTCAGTAAGAAGGCTTAGTGAGGCAAAGCTAAGTTTTCAAGATGCCTGTAGCTCTTCAAAACCATATTCTACTCCAGGTCTACAAAAAGATTCGGGCTGAGCTTGATTGTCCGATCAGAATCATCTAGTACTATTAGAGTATGTTGTCTGCCACCCAAATGTTGGTTTAGGTCTCCTGTTTCTGCTATATGTTATAATTTTCCCATTTTGTGAAGGTGTCCCAGACACTTTAGGGATTCTCAAATGATTGTAGATAACTATTTTATAAAATCATCTTAAGGACATTAAAAAAAAAAATCTGTGTTTTTTAGTATCTTACCTAAAGGTCAGGTGTAGTGTAGCAGGTATTTTATCTACATGGGAAATTACCCCTTCTAGAATCATCTAAATGACCTCTTAGAACTTAAAAATTTTCCCCAGAATTTTATTTTCCATTATTTGCCAAGCTAATAAAATGACAGCTTGAGGAGACTGTCAACTTGCCATACATATTCCTAGCTATCTCCTGGACATTTAATTTATTTCTACATTTCAGGGTGAAAAAATGGGTCAATAAATCATTCTAACGTACACAGATGTGGCTAAGATTCCATTCTCATCTTTACTATTTCTTTGCATACTCTGATCTGGATTTATCTTGACTGGATTTTTTTACTAGTTGCCTGTGATTTAGGGGAAAGTCCATGCCTTCATATGGGTTGCATGGTTCCTGGAACAATAGAACTTTAAAGGTGAGTAGAGCCTTAGGACACTTTTTCTGACTGAATATAGACTTTTATGGTCAAACTAAGGTACTTTGGAAAAATGGGTAAGCAACTACATTATAACTTATAGAAAAAGGGCTTAACATCTGGGGTGCCAATTTCAAAAGACTAACATAAACAATCACCTCCTCCCCCCTAAAAAATCAGCATGAAGAGGATACCAAAAGGAGGATTTTTCTCCGTGTAAGCAAATCCCTTGGAAGCAACTCTGCCTGGATAGTTCTATGGAGAAATTAGGTCACATTTGGCTAACATCACTGTATTGTCAGGGTAACCTGCTCCTTTGGTCCCTCTTACTTGATGTGTATATGTCTGTGTATGTGTTTGTGTTTTGTGTTTTGTGTGTGTGTGCATTTCTGTGTTTGTCTGCACTTTTTCACAAAGGCTCACTAACAGCCTCTATTGAGAATCCTGTGAAGGAGCTGATTTTTACTTTTTTCTTCTAAAGAAGCACTGCAGGTGCTTTAGAAAAATATGGGCCAAAAGGTTACTGAAGGCTTCTTTGATCTTGGCATTAATTTTGGTTTCTTTTTCAAGAAAACCTGTTTCCAGTATAAAAGGTTGAAAACTGCTAGGCTGTTTTGCAGACTCTGAAGACTGTGATGTAGAAAACAGCCTTCCAATAATAATAACTGTACAAAGCCATTTAAAAGTAACCTTCTATTATCTAGTCAATGAGGAACAAAGAACAAGGACATTTGTTTTGGTTTTTGTTTCTTAATCTGAAAGAAATCCAAAATTTAAGAGCTCTTTGGCTTTTTCAAGAACAACAAGTTCACATGTGATTTAGTCATATGGCTGCCATAAAGTTGTGGTACTGTGCTTTCTTAAGAGCTCTGTTATCAGTCTGATATTTAAAACATCAAAATTAATGCTGTAGTGTTGCAGATCATTCCAAGATCTACACACAGCTTCAGGAGATGTCAACTTTTCCTACATACTGACACTTTTATGAGTGCAGACAACTCTAAATTATTTGTGATTTTAAAATAGTGAGAAATATAATGTTCTCAACCAACCCAATATGTGTCACACAATATTGTGCAGAAGTGTGCAATGCTCTGAATAAACAATCCCAGTAACGCATGTGTAAACAGCAAGTCAACTCCCGCACAGCAAGATGTGCCACCTCAACAAAATCACTCTGAACTGGAGACATTATAAGATGGATTTGTGGTTGCACAGACCTGGGGCTAGCAGGGACTGGGCCAGAGCCCATCACAATTTGTGAAACAAGGAGCCTTTTCTTTTAATAAAGGCAATGATACAGCACACGGGCCTGAACACAGAACAGCTAATGTCTGAAAAGGCACATATGGATATTAAGGCACTTGAGGAAGCAAAACTCATTGAGCTTAAGTTTTAGCCTAAACTGTAAAGTTATGGGCATTTCAAAACCAACTAACAATGATATTTAATAAGCTGAGGTAATTGGTAGTATTGTGGAAATGGAGAACAGAAAAGAGGGGGGAGAGGTCTGGGTAGTGTCAAACATATTAGCATGGTCTGAAATGTATTAAAAAACTAAGAACTAATTTAAAAAACAAATAATTAAGCACACGGAGGTAAAAGGAAAATAGGATAAAATGCAATATTAGGTTACCAGACACTGATCTTGAAGTTTAGCCCAATATTATTCTTTAATAAAAATGGATTTTTAGACTAGAGAAATACAGTATATCTATCTGGATTTCAGTAAAGTGTTTGATATGCTGCCACATAGGAAATTACTAGTTAAACTGAAATAAATGGGAATTAGAAGAAAAATTGCAAGGTGAGTAAAGAGTTGGCTAGAAAGAAAACTTCATGGATTTTGCTTAAAAGGGAACTCTGAGACTGAGGGGAAGTTACTAAAGGATCTATGTTGGGCCAATCTTAGTTAATATTTTTGGTAGAAATCACTGACTGAGAAAGATAACAATGTTTAAGAGTACCCCTTGATGACCTAGAGCCGTGATTCTCCATGCTTGAGGGTGACAGAAGGACCAATGTGGCTTGCATCCAGGTAAAACTACCTTTCCCAAGAAAAGTCTGGCCTGTGCAAGACAGCTGGTCATAGGGTTGCATGTTTTTTCAGTGAAGCAGAAACCATTTCCCATCTCACCAGGATAGCAGCTCCTCCCCTGCCCATCACTGGGTACATGTTTAGCAGGTCTGAAACTCCTGGCAGGGCATCACCTTGTGGGGTAGTCTCATCACAAATCTCCCCAGGAACATTCTGAAGAGCCATGGAGCAGCATTAGCACAGAATTGTGTCCAAGACAACGTGCCCAGCCTCTCAGCAGGGCATATTGACTCCGAAACACTGTATGTGAAGGCTCTGACATGACTCCTCGGTCAGCCCTGGCTTGTGGCTGCCCAGGTTGGCACTGTGACTCAGATGTAGACAAACTTCAAGATAATTTTGTTTGTTTAGCCTACGAAAATGAAGGCTGAGAAGAAATTGAATTATATGGTAATTGCAGGACTGGAATTATAGTAAATTGTTTCCTTAAGTAAAAGGAAACTGGATTTGATGCTTCTCTGAGTCTTCTGTCCTAAGCTTCTAAGTCATGCCTAACTGACTCTGTGGGACTTCTGGCAACAAAGTCTTGCCAGGATTGTCCATGATCAAAGGTTGTACACCTAATTAATTCTTAAAGATAGTTGGAGATGGAGATTTCTATCTTCTTTCTGAAACTTTGTGTTGTTGGAGGAGTCTCCAGGAGAAGAAATAAACTCCTTGTGGTCTGGATAGAATAGACAGTAAGAAACAACATTGCCAAAAATTAAGAACAACTTACTGAGAGCAGTACAAGAAACAGTAAGGGAGTGGAATCTGCCTGAAAGAGGGTGGAGACTTTTTGAAGGAGCCAGGAAAGCAGCAGAGAAGCCACGTGCCTCTATTGGAAAACGGAGAGTCATGTATCGGGTTTGCAAGGTTTTGGCAGCAGGGGTCTGCAAGGGTGGCTTCTGTTAGAAGCTGCCAGAAACTTCCCATATGTGTGATGGGGACAATGCCAGCTGGCTCCAAGATGGGCCCACTGCTGGCCAAGGTTAAGCCCATCATCAGTGGTGGCAGCGCCTCTGAGATAATATATCGAAGAAGAGGGGTAGGGGGTGGGGAGGGAATGGTGCAATTGCAGCCAGAGAAGAGAGGAATGAGAACATGTGAAAGAAATAACTCTGCAGACTCTCAGGTCAGTGAGGACAGAGAAGGAAGACATGCTCCAGACACCAGAAAACATATTATCTGCAACCCAGGGTGAAGATCATGGTGAGACAAACTGTCTCTCTGCAGCCCATGTAAATCCACAGTGGAGCAGACTGGCAGTGATGGCATTGTCTTCTCAAGTAACCATTACATGTGATGGAGCCCTGTTTCCTGGAGATGGCTGAACACCTGCCTGACAATGGAAAGTAGTGAATGAAATATCTGTTTTGCTTTACTTGTGTGCATGGCTTTTGATTTTCCTAAAACTGTTGTTATCTCAACCCTCACGTTTTCTCACTTTTACCCTTTCAGCTCTCTCCCCCATGCCCCAGGGGTGAGTGAGACAGTGTCTATGGTCTTTAATTGCCAACTGGTGTTAAACCATGACAAAAGTAAAGCCCAGGAAGAAGCAGGGGAGGTAAGGTGTTTTTAAGATTTGTTTTGGGTTTTTTCCCGCCCTCATTATCCTACTCCAATTTGATTGCTAATTAATTAAATAATTTCTCCAAGTGCTGTCTGCTTTGCCCAAGACTGTAATTAGTGAGTGATCTCTCTCTGTCCTTATCTTGACCCATGAGGTTTTAACTCTATTTTCTCTGCCCTGTCCAGCTGAGGAGGGGAGTGATAGAGCTGCTTTGGTGAGCACCTGACACCCAGAGAGGGTCAACCCATTGCAAGGTAACCAACACAGATAGTCATACTTGTGTATTAGGGAAACTCAAGGCTTCTAATATGGAAAGCTGTTATAATCATGCTGCGAGTATGCCAAGGAAATGTCCATCTTATCCTCATAGATGATGATGGAGCTGACACGGGTTATCTCCACTAACTTTCACAGAAGCTGTGCTTGTTCAAAATGGTAAGTTGTTCAGATTTTAGATTCAGCAGTTAGTCTGCCCTTTTGATAAAGTGAGAAAAAACCAGCAGGCTGGAACTGAATGACCTACAGATGCCAAAGGGATGATAAAGGATCCATAAGAAATTAGGTGGTTTTTTTTTTTGCTTTGTGAGATTTTACAGTCAGCAGTGAGACTATTATTTTGGCAGAGGATGAAGAGTCTAATGGTGTAGACATCAGCTGACCCATTGATGGAGTAAGTTTAAAATACAGGAAATAGAATAGGTTCTTTGGTAAGAATAGATTTTGCTGCTGCTTATTTTGTAAAGTAAGATGTATGACGTTTCTGGTTTCATGTTGTAGACTTCAAAGTGTTTGGGTCACGTAAGGTTTTATTTCTGCAGAACAGTGTTGCACAAGGATGTGCTCTCGGGAAGTATCCTTTCCAACACAGCCAGAGAGGGCTGCCAGAGCAATTGAACTGCACACAGCCTTAGTGCGGTGCTTCCTGCAAAGGAAAGGTGGCAAAGAGTGTGGGGAAGCAGCTGGACAGACCTTTCCTACATGTTGGTGGATGACAACATTGAGCTTTAAATGCTGGGCAGGTTAGAAACCTGCCAGCTTTCCCAGTCAGTCCCTTTCCTGCCTCCTTGGGAGGCACCTAAAGGATGAACTGAGGACTGTGGAGGACCAGGGTCTCCAGTTAGCTGGAGAAACTGTCTGTCCTGAGTGCAGGGATCTTTGTGGCCAGGAGATGGGAACTCTGTGATTGGTTTACAAGTACCATGTCTCTGAACCAATTCTACTGCATGAATGACCTCAGGTTAAAGGTCCCAAGCCCTCTGAGCTCCACAGCTCTGTTTGAGCTGCCCTGGGGCTGGTGTTGGAGGAATCCTGGCCAGTGCAAACTGCAGTTATTGCAGTAATAGCATACTGGTTACGCAGAAGCCCTACACTAACTTGCTTTAGACTAGTATTCAGTACTGCACAGCTGTTACTGTTACTAGTAACAATAAATGTGTTCAATCCAGGTGGTGACTGCCAGGGATCTTAGGAAACACATTTCATTTTGGAAACACCTTGTGTTTAAGAATTTCTGAAACTAAATATGGCTGGACTTCAGTTCTGTGAAAATTTTCCAGTGTTCGGCTTTTCATCCCAAAGCAGGATGAAAAGTATTCTGGTAATTTGGAAATTATCACAGAATGGAAATTCATCTCCTGGGCCAGCTCTATTTATGAACTCATTAATTCAAGTATTCATCTACCAACAAAAGGCTTCCTAGCCTTTAATTAAATTGGAAGTCTGTGCTTTAGTGTTGTCCCTCTGGTTTTGTTTCCAGAACCTTTTTGACACTCTTTCTACCTTTCCTTTCTGTTGGCTACGATGGCACTTGGAATGCATTAAGAAATTGTAAGAATGCCAAGGAGTTTATTTTCTTGTGAGATTATATATGACATTTGAAGAACAACTCTTTAGCTAGAAATCCCTTCTCTCCTTTAAGGCGACTATTTACTTTTGACTGAATAATTTAAAAAAACTTAAAAAACCAGAGTAAACAGTAAAGCTGAATGCCTCTTTTCTACATGTTCCTCATAAACGTGGTCTTACTCTCAGAATGTTTTATATGGTGAGGTGGAAAAGGACCACTCTTCATTCAGTGCTTCATTTTAGGCCTCCAAACTTGAAAATCTTGGCCTGCAGTCATGAGTATTCATTCTTTGTGCACCTTTCAGAAGACAAGTCTGATTGTCTTACTTTGTTTTTGAGTCATTATTCTCTGTGCTTTGTTTTTGCCAAATGTCAAAATATAGCCATTTCACTGCTTCAGGGATATATTTTACTAAGTGCACTGGAAAAAAACATTGGCAAATGATATAATACTCTGGAAAAGAGAACGAGATTTGGATGGTGCTGGGGAAAAAAAAAAAAAGAAAAAAGAAAGAAAAAGTGACCTTGCATCATACAGCTGGCAAATTTTGTCAAGCCAACAGCCAATCATAGTTAATACGGCTTTACTCTCAATAAACCTGCAGCAATGCTATTATAGTTTCACTATTCTGTTTATGAAAAGCTGAACTAGTCTGGAAGGCATTACATGGAAGACAATTCTAGGAAAAAGGGAAAAAGCCCTGTAATCATTGACAGTGCTCTTGTCTGAAACCTGGTTTTTGAATGTACATTACAATCCATAAAAGTAAATACTGAATAACAGAGAGAATGTGTTACTTCCTGATTTTAAAACAATAATACCCTTTCCACTATAGCAACTACTAAATTTAGTGTCTATCTCATCTATGTATCTATACAGAAAAAGAGAGAGCAAGGATACTTAACACACATATGCCTTTGCACATATTCCTCTTCAAAAGCTGCTCAGGGCTGGCATTTTTAGTCTGAAGTAATCATCATATTCCTTGTTCCAGCATAACATTTTCAAGGTAGCCTGCTGCAGTACTTCAGCCATTCTGGTGGGGAAGCAGCAAGGTCAGGTCAAGGTCAGGTCCTTCCCTATATTTGCACAGATGTACACACACACACAGACACACACACGACCACCAGAGATATATTTACTCTCTCATGCCTGGCGTTTGCATGTGTGGATGAGAGTCTTTCAACTACACTTTCTCCCATCTTGCTGTGTATTCTGTTCTATCCCGGTGTGTAAAAACACAGATAGCCCTGCAGGGCAATGGGTCTTTTGGCACACCTAGACTTTGTTGTGGACAAGATTGTCCGTAACAATGCTGTCTCAGGACAGCATTGTTGCTGAGCCTGCCATGAACTGGAAACAGGTTTGATACCTCTGGGGATGCTGAGTACTGGTACTACTGTACTGCTTCTGACACAGGTGCCTCTCTTTAGAGAGGTCTGGTGAGCTCAGGTGCCTTTGCACTGAATGAAGCTGCTCTTTGTACATGTACCTCTGAATAATGGAGACTTTTGTGTCTCAGAGCTGTTCTTCAGCTTGAGATCTTAAAATTTAGGGTGAAGTAAAACCGTATTTGCTTTTGTTGACCAAGAACCATAACTTCCTATCTACCTATGATATTTAAATTCAAAGTATTTAAAATGAGTTAAGCAGTAACACAGACTCATGGAGTTTTTGCCATTTCTCCTTTAGTTGACTTGAGATTAAAATCTGGAAAAAAACTAGCATTTTTCTAATCTTTAATGTGTCTAGACAGCGTTTTTGAAAGTTCAAAATCACACAAAAGCTTAAAGTTCAGTGTTTGTCAGTTAAATGCAGATGCCTAAAGGAGTGTGTGGGGATTAGGCTTTTAAATTTCACATTACTTTCTAGACTGGTACTCTAGCCCTGGGTTTGCCACATGTCTGTAGGAAACACACACCAGCGCTGGTTGACCCAACTTGAGCCCTGGAAGCAGAAATGCAAAGGGGATGTTAATCATTACACATCTCTTGAAAGGCTGAGTGTGAGCTTGTTTGTTAACGGAGGTGATGGAAGAAGTCCACTAGATTTTCCCTGTGCTGGATGAGCTGAGCTACCATATCTTAGTATTGGTTTGGATTTAGCACTTAAGTGTAAAGAGGACCAAAGCAGGGTTTGCCTAAATACCCATGTGCACATCGATGGTTTTGTTCAATTCCTACCCCTAGTTGTAACAATTACTTCTTAAATGTTGTCATCTATCCACTGTAAAACATCATAGTTGCTTCTGGAATCTTGCTGTTTTAAGGGGCTTCTAGTTTTTTACTGGGCCAGTAGGACAGACCACAGAAAATCAGGACTGTCCCAGTGGTATTTTTCTGGAAACCATCAAGGGCTCCAGAGGCAAAGCAATTCAAACATAGGAGGAAGGGCCTTTAGGATAGTAAAAGAAATGCTAGTGTGAACTTAGGTCATTAGCATCTTTGAAAATCTACTCCTTTTAGCTGCAGCCTTTTCTGCAAGATTTGTGAGCAGTTTTGTCCAGCTGTTAGTTATGAACATTCACTGTGTAAACAAAAGAAACCCCCATGCCATCTTCAAAACGTGCTCTGGACAGCACTATGCTTTGAGACAGCCCCAGGGTGTAAGGTAAGATGTCAGGAAATTTGCCCTGTGCTCAACCCATTTATGAAAATATTTGCATCACACAACTTGTAATAGTGGAAAGACAAACACTTGTACGGATTACACATCTGTCCTAAAGCGGAGGCTGTATTTCAAAACATCTTGTTTGACCACTGGAGGTCAGTGTTTTGGAGAAGAATGGACATTACCCTGTTTGGTAATAATCCTATGTTATGGCCATAAAGACAGGAAACACTGTACCAGATTTTTTTATGCATCATTGTGGTGTTTAATATCTGTCATCTTGGCTCGACGTGGGAATATGAGTACATTCAGCAGCAGTCAAGGGGTTATATTTTTGGACAGTGGGAGAACAGCTGCACAGAACACAGTTATGACTCACAGATTATGCAACAAAGTTGCATGTTGCAGAGTGTAATCCTGGTTTAGTGTGCTAGATACGCCTTACTGACGTCACTCATAATGTAACACGGGGGCAAAACATTAGCAAAGCCAATAGGAATAATTGCCCAATTGTACATCAGGCTTCATTTAGAGCTATGAGAGCAGCTCTAACAGCTTTGGTTCTTCTGCTTGCACAGCTCCCACTGGCCTCCCCCTGTCCCTCAACTCCTTTCCCTCCTGTTGGTGATGAGAACATGTGGTAGGTGTAAAAGTAGATGTATGTACATACTCTCTGTTACTTTATTTTCTTCCATGTTGCTCGGATTTGGAGGCTCTCCAGAAAAAAAAGTAACAACTAGTGTACCCCACCAATGGCCAGTAATTAGACTTATATCCGAAAGGCCAATAATGGGTTCAAGGCTATTTAACAACTTCATTAATTGTATAGATAATGGAGCAGAATGCACTTCAGCAAGTTTGCAGATGACTTGTGAGCAGTAGCTGATGCTACCAGAGGATCATGCTGTCATTCATAGGGACCTCAACAGACTGCAGAAATTGGGTGAAAGGAACCTCAAGAAGTTCATCAAGGGGAAGTGCCGCATCTTCCCCTTGGAGAAAAACAACCCCGTGCACCAGTAGAGGCTGGGGAATACCCAGCTGGAAAGAAGCTTTGCAGGATAGACCCTGGAGATCCTGGTAGACACCAATTTGAACATGAGCCAGCAGTGTGCCCTTGAGGCAAAGAAGGCTAATAGTGTCCTGGGCTACATTAGGAGGAGTGTTACCAGCAGGTTGAGAGACATGAATCCTGCCCATCTCCTCAGCACTGTTGAGGTCACAGCTGGAGTACTGGGTCCAATTCTGGGCTTGTCAGTTCAGTAAAGATATGGACATACTGGAGAGAGTCCAATGAAGGACTATGGAGATGATGAAGGAACATGAAGAAAGGTTGAGAGAGCTGGGGCTGTTCAGCATGCAGAAGGGAGGACTCGGAAGGTTCTTATGTATATATGTAAATATCTGAAGGGAGAATCAAAGAGGACAGAGCCAGGCTCATTTCTTCAGTATGTAGTACTGGGGCCAGGGCCAATGTGCACACACTGAAACACTGTAGGTATCCCCTCCAAACACCAGGAAACACTTTTTCACTGTGGGGGTGGCCATGCACTGATACTAGTTTCCCGGGGGAATCTCCATCCTTGGAGATATTAAAAAAGTGCCTGAACATGGCTCTGGACAACTGACTCTAGGTGGCCCTGCTTGAGGAATGAGTTGGACCAGATGTCCTCTAGCAGTTCCTTTCCACCTCAGCCATTCTGTGATTGTGTGATTCTGTGAGAAGGCCTCACTTCTCTCCTCCTGTCTTTTCTTCATTTCTTCTCCTGTCTCCTGAGCAGACCTATGCTCTCCACATTGGTGGGGACAGAGGCAAAGTCTGGGAGTGTTGTGAGGGGCTGAGTAGACAGAAGTGCTGCATTTTTCACATACTTAGAACAAAACTAGCTGCAGTCATATGTTTGGTCCAGAGCCCTGCCTGTCCTGATCCTCACAGAGGTATATTCTTAAGGCACCAGATTCTCTTTGCCCACTCAGAGAAGGTCAGACTGGCTGGAAGCAGTGGGTGGTAGAGAAGCAAATAGTGGAGAGAGAGAACCTCACCTCTAATTCCTTGCAGCTATCTCCTAGCCCCTCTATGTCATCGATATCCTCTGCCTTGCTCCAACTGGCACTTCACTAATCTTTCCCAGCCTATCTTACTCCACTCATCTTTCCCAGACTTTCCCTTAACACATTTTGTCATTCCCATAAATTTATACCACTGATAACAAAGAGAAAAAAATAGGTCATTTTGTCCCTCTCTGTCAGGGAACCAAAATTCACATCTAGGAAGTCTTCGCTGGGGTTTTTTCATTATTGCCATGTTACCAAACATAAATAAAACCACACCTGAGACATGTAGCCAGATTCTGCTCAAATTTTTATTGGTTCAAATCATGAATATGTAATAAATTAAGTCAACTAATTCCTGATTTACTGTGTCCTAGGAGAGAAAGGAACTTGGCTTGTTTGTAGAGTTTATCGTTCAAATACATTTTCTATTCAGTACAGAGATAGGTATAGGGAATGGAAAATCATGCTAGCGGGAAACAGCCAGTCTATTCCTGGCAGTATTTTAAATTACATGAATAGGTGTGCCAACCTACTATTTTTTTTTTGTCATTCAAATGGTTAGAAGTATATGTGGTTTTTCTCACCATTTTCAATTTCTTAAGAAAAAGAGTTTTGCCTTACAAAACTTAATTTCTGGTAGCTGAAAAATGTAGATAATATTTTCCTGCTTTAAAAGAGTGTCAAAATCCAAAATATCTTGGGAAAAGTAAGATTTGTGGTAGATCATCTTTCCTGCCAGATTTTCACTGAAAGAAAACAGGTCACTCAGAATACTGCCCAATTTGCCCCTCTTGAAAGGGGGGATATTTCGAAGGCCTTCTGACAAAATAGATGTTTAATTTCTGCTTGCAAAAGGGAAGGTGACTTCTGTGATACATTTATCCACAGAAGAGACAATAGAATCAGGGCTGAGGAGAGTTAGGCTTCATCATGTTTCATTGCTATTCTATGTCTTCAGGGCCATAAGCACATGACTGCCTTGATCCTGGAATATAGATTAAGTCAAACAATAGAAGGTAAACTCCTGCAGTACAATTTCAAACACCCTTTCCTGAGAATATCTTGCCCAAGAAATGCTCACACTCTTTCTCTTTTTTTCCCAGGGCCAATTTTTTAGCAATTCTCTCACTGTTTGCTTGACCTTTTGTTGGGCTCTCACAATGGCTTCCATCTGTTTCTGTATTTCATGTAATTCATTAAATAACACCCACTGAAACATCCTATGAGTCATTAGCTTATTGTGTCATGGGTCTTGCAAGTGGGCTGCGTTTAGGTGGTGGATCTCACAGTTTAATATTCTGAACTTCAGTAGAACTTCACATCTTTCCTCATTGAATTATGACTGCCAGCATCCACAAAGTTTCACCCCAGACACATCGCAACAGCATGTTATTGCTGGTGGCAGATAATGGAGGCTACTAAGGTCTCACTTATGCATCTTAGCAGAGCTCTGGAGCTTCTTTAGCCCTGCCCTCACAAAGTGTCAAACATGTATAGTGAAAGACAATTACAGGAGTTGGTTAATTGGACTGCAAAACTAGTCATACCAACAATGGCAGGATAAGAGGAAAGGTCTAATTCTCTCCTTTGGCTGCAATACCATATGATCTCTCTACAGGAATTTCTACAATGTCATGCTGGGGTGTCGTGTATGCAGTGTAACCTTTAAAGAAAGATAGGTTGAAGCAGAACACAGAGGAACCTGCAAGCTACCTCTGCCACGGTGTTACCATAGAGACTGTGCAGATTGGCTTGATGTGTGGGAAGTTCCTCAGAGCATGAAGGGAAAGCAGAGAAGAAGGAGGCAAAGGAGCAAATCTCCTACTGAAGGCATGAGATGTGGTGGAACTGCAGTCATGGCCACCAGCAGAAGGCAACAGCTCAACTGTTGTGCAAAGTTGTGCAAAGAAAAGTATCATTCCACTGAATGCTCCATTTAGTGCTGGAAATGACAATTGCCACTTTGTAATCATTCTAATTTGTGACTAGGAACCAGATTCCTCAGCTAAAACTTTGATTGAAGTTTTAATGACTTTTTCTCTTTACTATTTCAAATTCTTTCTTTTTTTTTCATCTCCCCATTGAAATGCCTGTTCTCTAAAGAACAAGACACCCAGAATTGTGTGGCTAGACTTCTCTTTTCTTCAGAAATTTTTTCACCTCTGTCCTGTGTCACCTTCACTAGTTTCCTTTCCATTATCAAATTAAAATGTAAATTACATTCCTGAGGGCTGATTCTTTTTTCATCGCATCAGATTTAGACCTGAGTAGCTCACCAGCTTATTAGAATTGACTGTGATTAAATAAAGGAGAATCAGACCCCTTTGTTTTTAAAGCTACCCATAGATTTCATTCATCCTGTCTATCATCTTGTACTCAGGGCAACACTAACACATTGAGTCTGCACATGCTTCCATTGTCTGGATTTCTTTTCTGTCTCTTTTCCATGCCTGTGTGTTCTTTACATCATTTGCCATCCTGTCAAATAGTCTTTTGCATTTGAGCTGCTGCCTTGCCTTCAATACGCCATTATAAAATAGTCCTTTAAAGTTTCTGGTTTAACCAAAGCATGACCAGAAGTAAAAATGGCAAAGCAAAGAATGTCTCCAAGAAAGGGGAAGTTTGACTTCCTTTTTCACACCCTATATGAGTAGGAGCTGAAGGCCTTCAGCCCTAGAGGACTGGATTGTTTCTAGTGCTGGGCTATACAGGAAAAAATTATTTCCATTATAGCAAACTACTTGGCTAACTTAGGAACTATCAGAATAAATAAAATTAGACATGGGATTTTCCAGATGATCCCGGACAATAAAACCAATGAAATAAATTCTCTTCCATGGATATTTTCATAGAAATGTAACTATAGAGTAATAGTCTGCATGCAAAAGCTGTCTCTAGCTTTGGAAAACATACCATTTCCATGCACAGCTTCTGGTTCAGGCTGTGCCAGCAGGCATGAGCTCTGTGTGGAATCTGACAGCATTTCTACCTCAGGGAATGACTGTGTGTAGTTGCATCTCCAGAGAAAGACCACAGAGAAAGCACACAGCTAACAAAAAGGATGAGAAAAAATGGAAATGTTGATGTGAAAGAATATTTATACTCTTCTACTTGACTGACAGACTATGGATAGAGCTCTCAGATCTAAATCTCCCAGTGATCTGGAATTTAACTAATCTAACCCCATCAGTAGATGACCAAATGAAAAGTTCTGATCCTTAAATTCATCTTGAGCAATTTCCAGCTTGTAGGTAGCTGAAGTCTGTAGGCGCCACTGCCTTCAACTTTCACAGTCCATACAAGTTTATGTTTCTTTTATGAACTGCACCCAGCAAGTGCAAGTTAAGCAAGGCTTAACTTTGAGTAGCCTAAGTAGTGGGGTGCCTGTCAAATAGTAAAGCATCTTGAGGATCCATAGATTAGATGTTCCTCTGCCTGTGTAGCCTAAGAAAACCAAAATGCTGTGTGCAGACTGAAGACTAAACGCCACTGGTTCTTCATCAAATAGGCAGTGTGGTGGTAGTGGCTCAGTGAGTATCATCTTCATTTTCCATCTCATTTCATTTTGTTTTTTAGTATGATGCTCATGGTTAGCACACTCTTTCAGGCTCTGGAAGACATAGATTTATTTCCTTTCTCTTCCTGATTTACAATACCAAGCTGGCATTTCTTGCTCGCTGCATGAGATATTTTCCGTCATGTGCTGCCTGTTCAATACTATCTGGAAGTGCCCAACCCATTATGTAAGAAGCTTAGACTTTTACCTTGTGATTGATAATCCTCCCCACAAATCGAGATTTGTATGATAGTGTTTTAGTAGTGCTTGCATTACTTTGTCAATCTAGCTCTTGAGCATCCATCCAAGGGCTTTGGTCCCTTGGCTATAAAAATGAGAATGATTTGGTGGGAAAAGATTTAAGAGATTTTTGTCCAACACAGTGTAATTTACCTGAAAAAAAAATCAGATTTTTACTCACTAGAAGATATTTTAATGACAAAGTATAAGGGGACCATTAGAACACTTGCAGATGGTTTGTGTGAAATGGCTCAGTGACAGCAAGAACTACATGAACTTTTACCCTGAACCCAAACCAAGATCTTTCTCTTTCTTTCCTTTTTTTTTTTTTCCTGATGTACAAGTTGTTTAGTTAAACTTTTGGGTTGTTTCTTTTCCTGTTCATACGCTTTTTTAGCCCTTACTTCAGCTGGGAGTAGTACTCAGCTGCCACCAGGAAGGCTGATTTGTGAGACTCACAGCTAGATCTGTTCTGTGTTGGGCAAATTTGTCCCTGTTGCAGCAGTAATAGAGTTACACCAGCCTTCCTAATCTTTTCCATTTATAGACCATAAGGGGATTTCAAGACCAGAAAAAGGAGGTGAGCTTCTTTCTTTTGCTGTCAGCAGAGATACCAAAAGATATCCTTATGAGCAAAAAACATGGTTCAGCAGTGCGTGTTCAATATACAACAGCCTTGCCCATGCACATGCTACTTGTAGTGCACTGTCAAGGCATTACTCCCTAATTAGTGCTTCTCATTCACATTGGTCATCAACACAAGTCACAGAACAGTTATGGACAGGGAGAGATGAGCAAGAAAGGACAGAGAAAGCAACTACTGTGCAGTCAGCTCTCCAAAATTTTTTTTTTCTTGCTACGAACAAAGCTACTTCAACTCTGTGGCTGGAACTTGGCAGCTCTTCTTTGAGTTCCTTAAAAAGAAACAAAATTGTTCTACCATCTGTGAGACCCACTTGTCCTTTCCCTTTCCTCACACATATGCTCACTACATTACGTTACCAGTTGAATATAGCAACATATGCATGGAAAGCTTTCCAGCTCAGATGCATAGAGATTCTTTTACAATTACCAGAATAGAGTCAGCTGTGCAGCAGAACTGCTCTGCCCCAATCACTTAACCTGTTATTGATTCAGAGGAAGGGAAACAGGGAATGGCAATAGAATTTTACATAGACAGAATGTGGTAGCCATGAATCAGTCTGGAACATGGCCAATGCACCATGATGTGAGACCATGGGCCAGCAGAGCACTTAATTATGCATTTCACTGAAAGCAGGTGCATAGTCTTACTGACTTCTCTTATTCTGAAAATTAGTCTTGGGCTTGAATGTTTTGTAACATCCCCGTTCCATGAAAACACAGTCAGATCATGGATAACTAGGTATGTGCCTTTGTATGTTGTAGGCAAATGTAATTTTACTCTCCTGAACTCCAAAGTGATGTGACAAGAACTTGCTCTGATCCAGAAAAGGCGACTTTCATTAATGTAATGCTGAATGCACTGTATCTCACCGTGGGCCTTGGGTACACGGACATGCTATTGCTCTCACATGGTTGACCTGCTCCAAGAAAGGACAAAGCCTGCAGCTACCTTCCTGAAACGTAACCTTCTGACTGACATACCCTGCTGTGGCTTTACATTCAATTGTAAACTTTAAATTCAGGAATCTTACTCCAGTCTCCATTATTTAATAGTATGGGGCTAGGGAACAAATTTGGAAAGGTCACTGGCCCACCGTTGTTTTCGTAACTTCTTATCAAAAAGTATATATTTTGGCTTTTCTTTTTGATATCAGCTTTCTACATCTGTGAAATAATTCACTAAGATATAGAATAAATCCATCTTTGCCTGCAAGAATATAAGTTCCTTAACACATACTCCATTGGTGCACAGGTTGACGCAAGCTGCTTTTGAGGTGATCTGACTTGCACAGAGAGTGAATATCATCCTTTTTTTCACGTATTAAAGAGCTAAAGAAAGAGCAATAAAAATTGGTTTCCTTTTCTTCTAGTATAAAGGGGGCCAGATTCTCAGCTGGTCTATATTAGTACAGTTTCTTGAACTCTTTGGAGTGATGCTGATTAGAACCATCTGAAGACCCTGTCTGGGATGTCTTGCTATTTTTACAAAACTATATAAAATCAATCTACTCAAGTCTCAGCAGCTATGAAAAGAAGCCATACTACATGGTGCATTTTAGCAACTAGAAGCAGGAGAGAAAAAATGTGTATGGGTTAATTTTTTTACATGGAAGGTAACAAACACGTGGAAAAAATTACCAAACAAATTATATATTTAAAGATTTTAAGACTATGCTTTGGAAGCACTGATGAATTTACGTCTCACATCAAGAGCACTGTTTTTTAAAGTAGGTGTTTTGATTCAACATTATTAATGAATCATTTTCTCAGCCTTTTTTAACCAGATAAATGTAGATCATAAAAATCTAGTATATGTCCCTTTTTAATTAACTATGTGAAAAAAAGTATTAGCAAGGCAAAATACGTACTAAGAAGCTGTCATAGAAATGTTGTAAATACTTTAAATAAAATGCTCCTGAATAAACAAGTGAAAAGTTTTGAGTTCATTGCTCATTAAAATGAGAATTTTTCATTTATTTGTTAAACTTTTGAGTATCACTGTACTTAACAGGAATAGGAAGAGTTTTTCACTGTTTGAGCTTGAAACAGAATTCCCACTGCTGGCAAAACCAGTGGAAAAATGTCATGTTTCCAAGGATCATGAAAAAGCAAAACAGCAGGGTCCAATTTTGAGGTTCTGATTGAATTTTTATTCAGTTTGTACACAGACTAAACTGTCACAAAAGATGATGTCTCAGCAAGTTCTGAGTGAAAATGCCAAGCACCTGAAGTTGCTTGAAGGATATGTTTGCCTATTAAGTCCTTTAGATTTGTTAAAGGCGGCTTGGTTATTTTGTTTGTGTTTTCTTGTTTGTCTTTTTGTTTTATTATTTTTACTTGTTAGCAAATACATCTATTCCTGATGGCAGAATTGTTTTTCAAAATTAACATCATAAAAGCAACACTTACCAGATTTACCATACAATACCAAGGTTCTTAATTTTTGTGATGTTTGTGTATTCTGCTAGTGTGAAAGCTCTTGTATCAATCTCAGTGTAGATTCTCCCCATTTTTGTGGGGAAAGCCCCAGAGTTTATAAAACCTACTTTTCATACTTTATACTGTCACTATACCTGTGGTTTTCAGACTGAATCTTAGATAGGCCCTTCTCCCTTCCAATAGACACCCTTACAATTGTACTTCTGTAAATTTTAATTTTAGTTTAAGCCAATTTCTCATATCTCTCTTCATTTTAAATTCTGATTTCTTGCAGAATAATGAAGTTCACCTATCATCTTTGAAAAGTCATGGAATTGTGGAAGCTTCCTGGCAATTGTAAAAAGGCAATGTCATGCCCACCTTTTAGAAGGGCAAAAAGGGTCTTGTCAGCTCAGTCTCGGTCCCTGGGAAGTTTACAGGCTATATCCTCCTCAATGCCAGTTCCAGCCCCATGAAGGACAACAGGGAACTACCAAGATGGATTTTCCAGGAGCAAATCATGCTTGACCAACAAGATTGCCTTTCATAAGGAAATGACTGGCTTGCAGAATGAAAGAAGAGTAGAGGATATTTTTCTCCTTGACTTTACGTGTCATCTGTGTTGTCAGAAATAACAGATGTGGAAATGGTAGTTGGACTATGGGGCTAGTGGATCACTGGTCTCAAAGTACAGTGGAAATTCAGCTGAGGACTGCCTGTGGGTGCCATTCTTCAGGTTCACTACTGTTCTTTATTAATGTCTGGATGGTGGAGTGAAAAATGTCCTCATCAGCTTTAGCGGCAACACCACTGTATACATATATGTGTCTGTGCCTGTGTCTGTATATGTATAAGTATGTGTATGGGTATGTAACCAATATACTGCAGGGCATGGTTGCCATTGAGACAGAGCTTGAGAGGCTCAATCAAGGTGTTAATGGAAACCTTATGAAGTTAGACAAAAGAAAGCACAGGGACCTGCACCTGAAATATGATAAACTCACACAAAAAGGGCTGGTTGCTGCCTGGGTAGAAAGCAGCTTACCGGGAAAGGTTTGGAGGAGGTCCAGGCAGAGTAGTTGAACGTGCTTTAAAATGTGTGCTTGCAACGAAAAAGGACAGTTCCATACTGTACTGTATTAACAAAAGGATAACCAGCAGGTGTAAGGATTCTTCTTGTTTATACTTAGAAGACCACATCTGGAGTACACTGCCCAGTTTTCGAAGACAAGAAAGATCTTGACATAGACCCAGGCTTTGCCTGAGCTATGTTATAGCTATAGCACTGTCTCTTGCTGTCCCAGCTTATTGACTGGTTCTCCAGGATGGACTCCAGACCTACACCGTAGGTAGACTTTTCTCCTGTCTCCTGTCTTCTGTTGATTCTACATGGATCCTGGAAGACACTCACTATCTTGTCTCAAATTGTCATTTGACAATTCCTGTTCTGCCCAACTACTGGTTTGCCTTTCCTTGGGGAGCAACCCTGCTCTTACAGCTGCTAGACAGGAAATTGCAATCAGATAGAAAGAAAAAATTCTCCTTGGTGAGAGTGTTGGTTTGACGGAACAGATTGTCAACGCAGATCATTGACTTTCCGTCCTCGGAGCTCAGTCATACAGAGCTCTGAACAACTTGATACTCTTTAGATCTGGGCTTACCTTGGATGTTAGTTTGTATCAGTTGATGTCCAGAGGTCCTTTCCAAGCACAATTGTTCTCTGACTCCATGTTTCTAAGAGGGCAAAGTATCAGCAAAAGAAGAACAGCACTGCTGGTCCTGATCTTTATAAATGTTTCGAATTCTAGAATTTGATGATTATGTTTCTCTTTTGGTAGATAAATCAAGTCAAGATCAGAAAAAAGAATTTCACACTCTAAAAGATCTGGGCTCAGGTGTTACGAATCAATGTTGTTACAGAGGGAGGAAACATTTCTGGGTGATAGTGGAAAGGGAAGTGATGAAGCTAATTTGGTGTACACAGGAAAAAATAGACTGGAAAGAAATACAGTAACATCATTGTGAACCATAGTAAAAGGTCAAATAACCATTAATTTTAATGCTTTATTGCCCTTAAAAGTACCGTGGGGAACAGTCCTACACTGGCAGGGACAGACAAGATGACCAAATAGCCAGTGGATCTTTTCCAGATTTAATTTCTGTGATTTTATGACTTATATTCATCATGTGTTTGATAGTAAAACATCCTTGTTTCGTCTTGTATTTGTCTTAGCTTTTCCTTTGGTCCAGTGAGGACAAAGAAGGAAAAAAAAGACTGAGCATTGCTATTAAAAATTGGTGCCAGTAAAACTAAAGTAAGATCCCACTCTGAGTGTTGGGGATAACCCAGAGATGCAGGTGGAGATTCGGAATTTGCTGAGAGCCAAAAGAAAGACTCAGAGACTGGGCAGATAGCTGGAAAAATCTGTTAGTGCAGCTGTGAGCTGTGGGAAGACAGAGCCCGTAAAGGACAAACAGCTGTTAGAGTCAGACAGGAAAGCTTCTGGAAAAAAAAACGGTGAGGGAGAAGGAGAAGAAGTTTGATCATGGATGGGTAAAAGGCCAGAGGAAGAGCTTTGTATCAGACCAGACTTGAGTGTAGTGTTGTAATGTCTTTCTTTAGATCAGAAAAGGAAAAGTCAGCAACAGTCTACTTGGAAGTTCAGAGAAGCAAAGGAAGATACCGGGTTTTTTTCTACTTTATCGAGATTGCCCGCAAATATCCTGTCATATCATGACTCTTTCTTGTAGATAATCTGACAAACAGAATAAATATCAAAACTTCCCCTGCTACTGAATATCTTTTTAGTTATCTGGGGCAGTTGTTCAGGGAGTAATTAATTTTTAGGGAGACGGTCTAGTTTCTTAATGCCAGCAATAAAAGGAGTTCATCTGTAAGTCTAGATAAAATTTTCTGGAGCAGAGGTTGTTTTATCAGTCTGTTGAGATTGAAAATTCCTTTTCTTGAGTAGACTTCATGTGTCAGCTGCAAAAGCTAGTGTAAGGACTGGTTGCAACTTCTCAGGACTTGGCATTTGAAAATGATACAAAATAGGTCAAACCAGCTCACAAAAGTGGTTTAGCTTTTATTTCTACCTTCCTCCTGAGAAATGAATGTTAAATATAATCCTCAGATGAATTTGCTGTCCTCTCCCATGTTGCCTTTATTCTAGCATGAATACTTTTAATCCTGATGCATTTGGTGAGAATCTGGTTCTCTGCTTTGTTTTTTAGGGTGGAGATGCAGTCTGTGACTACAATATGCGGACTGAATTACCAATATTTTAAACTATAAATGCCAAAAAAGGTGTGATCTCTTCTTGTTTTAATAGAAGGATTTTTCTTTTCACAGAAGAAATGACTACTAGTAAATTTTCCTACAAAGGAATTAGTAGAAATTACAGTTTTATATGGGGCAGGTTTTCCCTTTTTTCCCTTTCTCTCACTAGTCTTGTGATTTATTAAGTGGTTTTGGGTGGCTGAACCAAACTGAGAATTTCAAAGGGTTCAGAATTACTTCAAGTCTCAACTCCCATTGACTTTCAGTGGGAGTTGCATTCCCATCCTACTCACTGGTCCTTTGTAAAAAAATGCCTTTATTTTTGTCCCAGATGACCACTCACATTTCCCCAACAGCCTAGAGACATTGCTCTGCCTTTTAGAAATTATTGTGTAATGTGTGGACCTTGCTGTAAAGGCTCGTGGTTTCAGTTCTAGAAGACTAATTTATTTATTTTTTTTCTGGTTCAGAGGGCCTGGGACAAGATTAAGGACTAATATTAGGGAAAGCACACATAGCACTTCAGGCTGTGTGAACAAAATCTTTTAAACACAGGCTTCTGCATTGACACTTTTCAGGCATTTTGTTACCATACCATTTTGTTATTTACGTGGGTGTAGGTATCATGTGAATCTCTAGAGCCCTTCCAAAGCGACAGCTCCATCCTACTGGCTGAGCTGACCCTGACTTTGTCCAAACTTGGGAAGCACAGCAGTGTGGGGTCATGTATTCCCGGTGCTGTATCACTGCTGGGATCTGGCACTTCTCAGCATATGGTGCACAGCAATAGCTAGCCATGGGGATGAAAATCACATTTCACAGCACACAAATGATGTGTGGCTTCAGCATGTTTAGAGTTGGTTCAGATCTTCTAAGCTGCCTCCTTGATGGCATCATTTAGGGTTTGTCCTGGGAGATTTTTCTGTTCAGAGACTGCAGGATTCTTTTCAGCTTGTGTAAACTTTCCAGAAGACCCCAGTGCCCTCTGCAGCAAATATGACTGTGCTTGCTTATGTTTAGGAACTCAGATGATTCACTGGTTCCCTTTATTCTGATAAATAAAATAGAAAAAGACCCATTCTCCGCCTCTGAGCCCAAGAGGTAGGACAAGACTGTCATCAGACCATGGTGCACTCTTCCTTCACAAAGCAAGATGGCCTCATCCCTGCTGCCCACTGGAACCTGTTCTCGGCTCACAGTATTCCTCAAACCACTCTTGAGCCTTCTTGCTACTTCTGGCATGACCCAAAATTGTGTCAGAGGGCTGGGCTCAATGTTAGCAGCTATGCTACATGGAGAACTGTGTACTTATGCTCAGGCTTGTGCCCTTAGATCATTTGCCTCACAAGTTTAGGGATACTTGCTGGAATTACTAAAGTTGCACTGGAAACAGAAGTTTATAAATGAGATATATGAATAAATTAAAGATAAAAGAAGAGGAAAGAAAAATAATTTCTTTCAGAAAAAGAAGAACTGGAATCAATTGTCTTTCAATAAAAAATATAAAAAGGGTTAAAAATTCCAGGAATAAGTTTAAAATTAGCAAAGCACCTGGAGATCACATTTAAAATATTGGAAAACCTTCAACAAAACTTCATTCTGCTGACAAACTCTTGGAAATATGATATTCTCATAATAGACTACATTCTGTACAGTATTTATCATCACAGGTATTATGTCTTCATGTATAAAAGACACTCTTTTTGTACAGATCTCATTTAAGTTTGCTAGTAGGTGAACTTTTTACAGGAAACTGGAAAAATCCTGAAGTTGTATCTATTTCCAAGAGAAACAGCTTGCAATCAGATTCTTTTACAGAGAAATTTTTGTATGTTTTTGTTGCTGTTGTTGCCTTTCTGGCATAGTGGTAGGGATAGAACTGTGCTTAATTATGAAAGAGTGAAATCAATATTATGAAATGCAAAGGCACATGCCATATGTGAGGTTAAAGAAGAAATATTTGTGAAAACACCCATTCTTAGAGTTATATAATTAATTATTCAAAAAATACATAGTGGATTAAAAAATAAGACTCTTATTTATTTGCTGATGTGTTCAGCATTGCTTTTATACCAATGTTGTTGAGACAAAATTAAGAACTTGTGCATAAAACTTGCTCATCAGTGCACAGTCAAGAACCACCAAGGATCCTAATGATATACAAAAATCTTTGTTACTGGTGGTATATCTGTGCTTGAGTTTATGTTGGAAAAAACCACATCAATTCTCCAAATACAAATCAAAGTGAAGGTTGCATGTCATCCACTTTTACTAAAGGATATGTTCCTATTAATACAGCCAAATGCATCTGTATGGTGTATCAACATGTATCAGTGATGTGATAGTAGGTGTTCAAAGCCATAATAATAATGATTTTACTTTCTGTAAAATCTTTCTGTGTTCGTATTTTGTGACCCATGAATTCCAGTAAATTTTCCATCTGTTTGGAAATTATTAACAGCATTTCTCTCTCTTTAGCTAGTAAGACACCACCCTATGATTTATTGTAGATGAAAAGTAAAAGAGTCAGAGACTCTCAGGATGTAAACCCTCCGGAACAATCTAGTTCAATGCAATTGTTGTTAGGGTAAATTGAGTTCAGCAGTCTGTCTGGGAAAAAGATGCATTTCTTTGCCTTACCTCCCAACCTTCTTATTCTAATATTTGCAAACATTGATATTCTTAAAGACTGATTATAACTGTAATTCCAGTGGACAGTTTTCAGTAATCATTACTGTGGTACATAAAACCAAAGCATCTTGTAAACGTTGCTGACACGGAGCCAAACTCCAGAACCTACTCTGTTTCAAGTCCAGAAGGTGAAAATTTGTTTATTTGTCTGCAGTTTTGCTCTATGTTCTTTACAGGGTACCATGTGTTTGAAAGGGCATTTGAACACTAGTCACAAATGCACCCACAAAATTGGAAAAATCAAAGGGAAATCCATGTGTTATTGTAATTATTTGCTGCTGTAGATGGCCACAATGGGTCTGTTTACTAGTCCTTTGAAATATCTTTGTCTGACTAACTTTGGAAACAGCCAAATGAAATTTTGTCTAAGTCCTGAGTCTAGTCACTGTTATGGTTTATATTTATGCTTGTGTTTGGTGAATACAGTTCAAATAATATTGCTACAAGTCCAGGATTGAACCAGGGGAAAGGATATGGTAAAAACATGTAATCAATGATGAATAAAGCACTTGGAAATTCCAATGACTGTTTCTTTCCCCGCTTACACTATATTGTGCTTTTAAATTTTTTTTTCATATTTACAGAAGGTTTTGTTCCTGTCTTACTTCATAAGAAGAATATAAATGTTTTTATGTATTCTTGCCAAGAAAGTGTTTTGGGAATTAAGGGGCCACATTCTGAAGTGTTAAAAGTCCCCTAAAAGGTGCAGAAAACACAGAACTGTGAATTAAGTCTGCTATTTGGTTGACATGCTGTTATTTTTCTCTCTTTAAGTAATCTTAATCATCTAAATACTTCCTAAAGAGGGACAGAGAGTTTTCGTTTCTTAACAGAGTTGATAGCTTGAGAGCCCCAGAGACTAGTACTTCAGTAGACGACCTGTCAGCTGGGTATGTATCTTCAAGAAAAGCCATGTGCTTGTCTCCCAGATCAGGGATTTTTGGGGTGTCAGCAGGTATAGGCCTCTGTGAACAGAAGAAGTGGTGCTTGCACATGTGCCTCTCACTTTCAACATATCTGCTATGCCTTCTTCAAAGTAAAAACTACCTTTTGCTTGCAACAAATAAACTTCTCATCATTAATGACATCCAGTACAATAAAATTATCACTATGGACACGTTTCTTTCAGAATGAGGAGTAAACAGAGATGTTTTTAGAGGCTCCAAAATGAGGTTACATTTTGCAAAAGTATAAAAATAAAGGAGACATCAGAGTTGGGTTTTAACTTAGTGTGACCTTCTAATCATTTATAGTGAAGTCATGGAGTGTAAGTATGCCAGAGACACTGTAATGCTCACTATTTATAGCCAAGTTGTTAAGGTTAGCTTGAATTATGTATTAAAGTTCCATTTATCTCACTATATTCATTAACGATAGAGATTATTTTCCAATTCGTACTGGCAATAAATGCAGCTCAATATTTCTTAAGCAAATTAAGGGATTCCCTTTTCAAATATCCTGATGTATTAGGAGAATTAGAGAGATTATATTGTCCTTGAGACTTGCTTGCCTTTTTTGCAGTTTTTTAACAGGTTTTTGTGCCTCAGTTGTTTTTGTCTGTGTGAGATGTCAGAGCTGAGGGGATAACTGAGCATTTTAGCCCAGATGCAGGCCAAGCACAGAAGGAATTGAGAATAACAGTGCAGTAAAATTGATGGGAGAGAGATGAAGGAAAAGTTTATCAACATCATGGTTTGGAAAGTTTAAATGTAGGCTTTGCATACTTTATTTTCATGAATCCCTAATACGATTAAAGAGTTTGACTGTGAAGACTTGGGAAACGTAGTCTCATAGTAACGAGACAGTTGCAAGACTAGACAGGAATTGTGTTCTGAGGGGAAGAAGTACGTATTTGAAGAGAGCTTTTAAAGATATTTTTATGATGAAAAGCAGTAAGCAATTTAAATGGCAGTCAAAATTTTTGGCTGCAGTATAACAAGCCAAATCCCTCCCTCTCAGTGAGAAAGCCAACGGAGGGAAATGGTGAAATAGGAATATGTCATGAAATGCCTTTTTCAAATTCTTGTAAGTAATTTTCTCTATGGGATATTTTGAAGAAATGCACTTTTGCTGATGTTAAGGCCACCTTTCCCTTCAGTTGTACAAATTCCTCAGTATTCCTGGGCCGAGTATCCATCTTGCTTCTATAAGGCCTTCACCTTCATGGGCAAACTCATTATTTCACTGTGGCATATGGGCCCTTTGCCATTAGCTTCTTGCCAGAGCCAAATGTGAATATCTAACTCTTTCCTGAGACTGTCTCAAATCCTAAAGAGTATGGGAAGGTTGTCTGCCTGCTTTTTCCAAAGGCTACCATTACAGGCCTTGTGATCTTTATAGAACAGATTCTTCTCACAAGTGTACTGAGAGGGTGTTTTTTCTGTAATTTCCTGAGCTGTACATGACAGAAAGAGAGGAGAAACCTCCCCTGACACAACTTCAGGCTGTTCCCTTGCATCCTGTCACTGGTTGCCACAGAGAAGAGATCAGTGCCTGCCCCTCCTCTTCCCCTCACGAAGAAGTTGTAGACTGCAATGAGATCTCCCCTCAGTCTCCTCCAGGCTAAACAGACCAAGTGCCCTCAGCTGCTCCTCACACAGCTTCCTCTCAAGGCCCTTAACCATCTTCGTTGTCCTCCTTTGGACGCTCTCTAATAACTTAATATGTTTAACTTAACTTATATTGCACACAATATTCCAGGTGAGGCACCCCAGTGCAAAGCAGAGCGGGACAATCACCTCCCTCGACTGGCTGGCGATGCTTTGCCTGATGCCCCCCAGGATATGGTTGGCCCTCCTGGCTGCCAGGACATGGTGTAGCCCTGTGCTCTTCAACATCTTCATAAATGACTTGAACACAGGACTGGAAAGGATACTAAGCAAGTTTGCAGACCACACAAAACTGGGAGGAGCTGTTGACTCCCTCGAAGGCAGGGAGGCCCTTCAGAGAGACCTCAACAAATTAGAGGGCTGGGCAATCACCAACCATGTGAAGTTCAACAAGGGAAAGTGCCGGATTCCACACTTGGAATGGGACAACCCCAGATGTACATACAGACTGGGAAATGAGATGCTGGAAAGCAGTGCTGTGGAAAGGGACATGGGGGTTCTTTCAATGGCAACGTGAATATGTGTCAGCAGTGATTCCTTGTTGAAGGAAACTAAATGCTGCTAGGAGTTCTAGAAGGAAAATTGCATAAACTGAACAAATTCAGATTCCACAAAGTGATACAAATATGCAAGAATGTAGTCTGATATTTCAACAGAACAAAATTGAAAATGCTAAACATGTTCACCTACCACAGATGTAACTATCAAGTGGAGAACATTTTGAAACCAAGTATTGGACATTGTTAACTCCCAGAGCTAAGTCGATGTAACACTTCGCAGGTTTATGCCCCAAATAGTGCAGAATAAGGAGGTGAGTGAAACCACATAGAGAAACCTCTAAGTGACCTCCAAAAAAAGATTGTTTTTGCTCTGAAATTATGTCTTATTCCTGCAGTTTTCCCAATTCTATTTTATTTCACTCTATTTCACTAGGGTTTTTTACATGGTACATTTACTTGTGGCTATTGTGCAATCACATTCTCTTTGTTTTCTCTGCATTGCATTTATTTCTCTGTTTTATGGCTCATTAACCCCTTTAGGAAAGACCATATTTGTGGTCAGTAGCTTCTCTTTGCTGTCTTTTCTCTCAATCCACTAATGAGCTTCTATTATTTATGGCAAAAACCTAAAATGGGTATTTCTTCTAGGAATATAGGACAAAATAAATATGAGGCCTGTTGCTTCATGTGTCAGCTGTAAATAGACTAGTCTTGAAAACCTCTCAGAAAGAATAGGTAAAACTGTGTAACAATCAGTGTGCATTTAATTGACTATGTTATTTTTAGGTTCTGACAATGTTCAATTTTTCTAGAACAAAGAACAAGTTCAAGAATAGTGTTCCATCACCAAACTTTGTATGAACTATTGACCTACTTTTCTATCTGTGGGAGTGAGTAGAAAAATGGTTATTTAGAGGTGCAGAGTAACAAAGATTTTCAGTGGGAGTCAAGTGCTTAAAATACCTTTGTGATTCTTTTCCATTGGTAAACTGTGTGATTAAAGCTGGACAGAATACATGAAAATTAAGTAGTGGTTCGAGAAAATCTTTGCGTTCAAAGAGTTCAAAACTAATCCTTCTGAAACTAAAACCAGAGTCAACTTTACTCCAACTCTTCAGAAAGCATGAAACCCAAAAATTCAACTCTCTCACACATGAAAATTCCATAAGTGGATTTTAGTCTACATCTTAATAAATCACAGAAAAAATGCTGCAACCTGTGTAAACACTGTTGCAAGATGTTGCAAATGGTGTATATGTTGCCTAAAATTTACATGTGAGTGAACATCCCTTGCAGCACAAACAGAGAATTGACCATCTGCTATTAAAAATTGGTGAATCTGCAAGGGCATTATACCTAGGCACGTTTTTAAAGACCTGGTCCAGTAGGTTTTATGACTTGTTGACTGAATGGATGAAATTTCTGTAATAAAATTAAAGGCCCTTTTGGATAGTAGTTGTCTTTATAATCTGTTTTTATTTCCATTGTCTCTGTTACCGTTGAACCTTTTTGACATCAGAATAAAAGGATAAAACAAACCAGCAGTTTAACACACACTGAAATGGAAAATAAGAAAAGGCTTAATAAACACACTGTGTAATGGACAACATCTGGAACTGCTTTGTAGCCAACTGTCTTGAAACCACCTCTTAAATACAGTCTTCAATAATCAAATCTAAATACATGCTAATTCAGGAAGCTCTGTGATGTTGCATTGAAAACATCTTTCGAAATAACTTCCTTTCCTTCATTGGCTGAGGATACTGTTCCCATTTACTTCTGCTGCATGTTTAAGACTACTACTTTCTGTCAGTCTGCTGGAAGACTTTTTGATGTAACAGTATAAAATAATGGTAAGGAACTAGCCAAACTAATGTATTGTATTTTTGGAAGTCAGTCAATCATTCTTTAAAATATAGAGATCATTATGAAATTAAAAAATGAAGAGATTTTTACTTTTGAAAAAAGAATCAGAGAAACAAAAGCTGTCTTCCGAAAAAAAATATTCTAGCGGTGTTAGGCAAGAAATTCGAGTTGTTGGCCCTTTCCAGAGTGTTATCAAAAGCTGAAAGGGCTTATAATCAAGACAGCAGAGATCTGGCTAGCCTTGGGCAGTATCTGTAAGTGTACCCAATATCACCTATAATTTACCTTATTCTCATGCCATACTCCTCCAGATAGAGTGGGCAGGGACTTGGATCATGCCTGCGCTGAACTATGCGGGGTAAAACGAATATGTAACACTCCTACAGGCCTTCACAGTGTAGTTCAGCATTTCAGTGGTACCTAAAGAGACACTCACACACCAATTGCATGATTTGGGACAGCAGTTCATGTTAGCTTGAACTGGAAGCCTGTTGCTGGAAGAGAGGACCTAGGTATGAGGAAAAAGCCATTTGGAGAAGAGACAGGACAAATGGAAGAGTGGAACATGGGAGTAAGGCCAAAATGAAAGAAAAATTAATGTCATTAATGACAAACATTTCAATGTTCATATTTCTAACACTCAGTTAAGAATGGATTCAATTACTCATGTAGCATTTGAGTTTCCCTGTGGTATCTGACATCCAAATGGCACTGGCTGATACC
Organism: Pachyramphus minor; assembly: GCA_013397135.1. NCBI lineage: Eukaryota > Metazoa > Chordata > Aves > Passeriformes > Tyrannidae > Pachyramphus > Pachyramphus minor. The sequence continues at coordinate 94,440 of VYXB01007922.1, forward strand.
ATATGGGACCCATAGGAGAGACATACCCTTTTCCAGCTGAAGTTGGAGGCCAGGTGGGATAAACTGCTCAGCTCAAATGACTGTAGATATTTGAGACTGAGCTATATAATTTATCTTTCAGCTTGCAATGGACACAAGAAAAGAAGACCACATTGAGATAGTTTGATGGTTTGAGAGTTTGATAGCCTTTGAGATAGTTTGCACACTAAAGACTCTAAGAGGTTCATGTGCAACAACATCCTGCAATACCATGGAATAACAGAAAGCACTCAGTGTAGCAAGAAAGTTACAGGTATGATGGCATTTAAATTTCCTACTCACATAAACTGTGAAAAAATATGTTGTATTAGCTGTGGCAGTAATATAACATCCATGAGCAGAGAGCAGTTCAGTGGTTGTCTAGCAAGGATCCTAGTGGTCTGAAAACCAAGGTGCTTTGGGAAAAACTGAAGCTTATGATATTTCTACTTTAACCATTTTAGTGGCAAATTGTACCATTTCAGGTAGCTTTTATGGAATAGGATGGTATAATCGGGAAGCCTCAGGGTCTTTAGGAACATAAGAAACAACGAACTTGCCCTTCTTGCAGTAGCATTCTGAACTATGACCACTGGAAACCATAGAAGCTTTACTTCTCTTTGGTTTTCTCTTTACTCATTTCTCAATTTCTTATGTTACTGGCAGCAATTTATTGCATTTGGCTCACTGATTGTTCATCACCCTATGCTCATTTGGCCGTTACTGCTTTAATTCATGCATGGGAACTATGGAGGAAGTCCTGAACTTGGCCCTCTTGAGAACCTTATGATCTTCCTTTTTTGATTATGAGGTAAAGCTGTTTTTGTGACCTACTTGGTGGACTCATTTTTTTGAGGACTGGTAAGAGAGCATTTCTCTGATTTCTCCAGTCTTAGAGGCAGATGAGAGAAGAGGACAGAACAGCACGAAGAGTAAGAAATACTTACATAGTCAGGACAAATACCAGCCGGCTCACTAAGGTGTGTATTGAGAAACCCTTGCAGCTGCTGCTGTTGGACCAACAGGACAGCAGCTTCTGCACTCTGACAAACATGTGCACAAAGCTACAGAAAAGGGAAAATATGTACATCAGACCTTCATCAGAATTTCTTTCTGGACAAAGAAGCTTAGTATAGCTACTCTGGGTTTGTATTTCTGCAAATATTTATTTCAGATACCTAGCCCAAGGTGTATATACAGAACTAAATTCATTATTCTGCAGCTCCCTCAAACTATTTAGTACAGTAAAAATCACCTGGTCAAAATAGTCAGGTATTTATCAGTGTTGGACTTGCTGTTTTTAATTCTGTTCTTTGCCAATCACCTAACAGTTAAGCTATCTTATTACCGGACAATTATTTAATTATGCACTCCTATGGATGAGAGTATTAAACATACCCACTCAGTGAAAATGATTTATAAAAAGATCTCAGAGCTGCGAAAATTATCACCCACAGAACTCAATGGATCTGATATGGTTGAATGGGAAATGCGTTATTGTTCCTGTCATGAAACACTGCCCTAGATTTTTCCCTCCCCCTTACACTGACAGCTCACATTTTGAATGTCATTTCCTCAGAGATTTGATTTTCTTTTTTAGAGAATAGCTTGCACCTCTTTGTCTTTAATAACAAAGCGTATTAGTACAGAAACAAAACACTCTGTCAATAGCGAAAATGAACCATTTAAGAGGATGGGAATATAGATGTTGTTTTCATTTTTTTTTTAATTTTAATGAAAATGCCATGACCTTCTTTTTATATTTACTCTTTTGAGGTGCTAAGTCTCCAGTTAGGAGTAGAAATTGAAGAAGCTCAGTCTTATGGGGACTGCATTCCCGTTTGGTTTTAGACACAAAAATATTGTTCTCTTTTTTTCTCTGTAGTGTAAGTACATGAAATAAATGAGAGAATCAGTGCTCTGGAAAAAGAAATCATCTTTTTGTTTCACCATATAATTATAAAAACATTGGAAGATTTTCTATTTTACTTTTAAAATTTATTTTGGTTCTATTTCATAAACAAAAGACACGCCAAATTGTCTAGATCTGTCAAATGTTTACTTAGGTAAGGACATAATTTACAAACTATTGTACAAGATTTTTTTCTAGCCATGCAAAAACTAAAGCGTCACCTTCTTTTTTAAAAAATTTTTTATTATTATTATTATTTTTATTTAATTTTGTTTAAAGATGTATCCAAGAATGATCCCCTATTCTGGAGAGAGTAGATCAGAAATACTGTATTTCTGTGGTTGCTTACAAGTGGAACTGCACTCCTCAGTAGCTTATTAACCATGCATGCATTTTCATCACAGCAAGCTAGTATATGCACATGGCACTGTCAGATAAAAATTGAATTCTACAAAAAGGTTCACAACCTCCTAAATGGTTCATTTTCACAATGAAGAGAAGTATATTATTTCTTCTGTAACAGCAATGCCTTAGAAAATAACGTATGCCAAAATGGCACATTAAAATAACAATATTAATATTGCAAGTAAAATATTTATAAACTATGAAGTCCAAGAATTGCAAGTTCACTTTACCACCGTAATTCAGTTTCCTTATAAGTGTGCATTATGACAAATAATGTAATTGCTTATCCTTCTTTGCGCAGGATCTGTGCCCCATGGGCCCTTGTCCAGTCATCTCAGTATCACGTCTTGTTTCACTTCTTGTCTCAACACTTTTTAATCAAAATTCTTGGAAGTCTATTTCTTGGAAGTGACTGAAGTGCCTTTGCTGACACTTTCTCCAGCAAAAGTCTCTGAGATGTACACAGCAGGGAATGATTCAAACAGTAGAATGGTTAAAACTTAGCAAAAGTACAAGCAGTTGTGAGTGTTTTCTGATATGGTGACATTAAACTATAGAAAGCACAAACTAGTTCTACTTTTATTTAACAGTTGGAAGCTAAGTGTTGTGTTGAAGGTAGGGTGTCTGGGGCCCAACAAAAGATAAGATGTTAACATAACCCATGTTCACAGTTACAACATAAACAGTGAAGCATGGTCTGGGGTTTCATTTCAAGTTATTGCTGGCAAACTCCCATTGTAATAACTGCCATTCCAAATCTATCCTTCGATTACAGACCCAACATAAAATGGTAAATTGCTTGCAATATTAAGCAAAACTTGGAGTTAAACATTACCCCTCTCTCTTTTATCTGCAGGGAGTTTTATAGGGAAATTCCCTTCTTTGACTAACCTTTAGATTATATGAAAAACAGTATTAACTTTTCTGGGATAAAAGAGAAGATAGTTGAGCTGGTTTGGACTTCCTTGATTTTTGGTTGCTACTCACTCTTCTCCTGTTTCCTGGAGGACCATAGAAGAAAATGTTCAAAGAAGGGGTCAGGAAAGAGCAACAAGCAGGAAAATGGAACATCTGTCTGAGGTGCTGACTCAGACATTCATGAACAGAGGCCCTCAAGTGCAACCTAAGTTACACTAATAGGGCAGCTAGGGATGTGGAAGCATTTGTCAGCATTGATTTCCGTACCTGCTTTCAGTTGGTTTTAGTTGGTTTACATCACATTTGCGAAAGATGCAAGGAGTATGAGAAAAACAGAAAAAAAAAAATAAGAAAGGAAGAACAGAGTAGTGTAAAGCACCCTTTCCCCTCTCCCATGCTCTCATTTTCCCCTTGAAACCTCAGAACAGGACCATTGGCTTTCTGATGGAGGTAGAGTTCACATGATCAGATTGACTCTTTAAGCCTCACCATAGCTGGGGGTTTCCCTGCATGGCTTTTCTTCCCACATGATATCGGAAAGCACACTTCATTGATTTCAGCAGTAAACATTTCCTCTATATCTTGAGTCTTTTAGCTTGTGGTGACCTGTATCTTAACTGCAAGCCTTGAAAGTCTGTTATTGGAATTAAGTGTCAACTCAGTTCTCTTGTTTTTGTTCTTCTTGTTTTTGTTTTCTGTTTAGTTTGGTTTGATTTATTTTTTCTTTTTTTTTTTTTTTTTAAGTAATCTTTCTTGAATTTTTTATTTTGTAATGCAAATTGTATAGGAAGCACAGAGGGCAGACATGGGAAAGTTAAAAGTGGAATAGAACAAATTGAATAGTTTGTTGTTTATCTTAGTCTTACACAGCAGTCAATAGATCAAATACAACCATTCTTCACTCAATTCTTAGTAAGATTAGGGAACAAAGTATAAGCTTGACATAATAAAAGGATGGCAAATATTAATGGCAATTCCATTCCCAGTACTTGGAAATATAGTGTTCTTTTTCTCCTTGTTATTCTACCAGTTATCTCACGGGCCTTATTCCTCAGGGAGTTGTGCTTAAAAGATTTGCAGCTCTGAGGAACTCTGGACGGGAATATATCCAGACTTCCTGACATTATTTAGAGAAGTGTCCACATCCACGGCAGCATATTAATCTTTGTTAGTGTAATTTTCACCTTTTTTTTTTTTGTCCAGTGAATCCTGTCCTTGCAACTACCTTTCCTTAACGTGGGTATTTTGACAATGTCAGAGGTTGTTCAGGAAGTCTTTGTTCCCTACGTTTGTGTGATTATAAAATGCTACAACACTGATGTAGTATGTGCTCCCTTTCTTCTGGCACAGACTGCACATCATGGGCAGATGGAGCTGAACTGCCATACTGGGACTGGTGTGTACAGCATCCCAGCTTTCTCTCATCTTGGATAGTTTCTCTACACCTAGTCACTGTGGTTCCACTGTGCCAAACACAGCGTTGTATCAGACTGTGAGGCAGACCTTGCTATGACTAGCTTCCATCACAAGTTGATAAGTTGGGAGGTATGTAACCAAGGGTATTTAATTGCTATATCTGTGTCTATGTGTGCATCTTTTTTCCCCTTTCATTTTGGGTAGGAAAGTGCTAATGTAATCTATTTACATAGTTGCACTTTTTCTGCAACATATGGAGCTTTTTAGCTTTGTTTCTGCAATAAATCCAGGAGTCTGTCACAGAAATGTAAGGAACTGTGGTAGAAGCACATGTGATCCATGAAAGTATTATTTTATACCTTCAATAACTAACATTGACATGTGTTTTAATAATTGATTTTTATGACTTATACTGTTTAGCATTTGTCTTTTAGACAGATTCTAGAGTTAACCTGGACTGATTAGTCATTTTTTAATAGTCAGTTTTACTTTCTCTTTATATAATTTTTTTCTTCTTTGTCTGGGAAAGGTATGATTTAATTCTTCTATTCTTCTTTTTAACAACAGATTTAGAAAAAGAAAAGGTAGAAAGAGAAGGAACCAAAGACGGAGAAGAGGGAATAAGTGAGAAAGAAAGAGAACATTTGATGATCTTTGTTCTTTTAATGCTCACATTATTTACTTGGAAAAATCCAACAACTAAACTTGTATTTTTTAGACTGAACTTTTTTAGACTGGCTTGAAAAATTTGGAAGTACACTTTACATAATCCTTATGTATAAAGAGGCTTTGGAAGGTCAGACCAATGAGTCTGGTAGATGCTATTTACAGTTTTGAACGATTCATTCATGATCCAAGAAAATGGTTATGAGTACAGAGTCCCTTATGTCCCTTTGGTCTCTGATGGACAAACTACTTGTGGAGTGGTTGCAGTTGCAGATGATGTGATCAGAAATATGGTTTTCTTCAGTCATGTGCTTCTACTTTTTTTTTTTTAAAGTTTCTTCCAAGTAGATGGAAAAAATGTCTACTTGATTCTCTCATCTTTTTTCCCCCTAATATCTACAGTGCAAAATAATATTGAAGATAAAATATTATGCAGAAATACATTACAAAACGCAGAAGTCTGTTGTTACTCTAGCATCTGTATTGGTTGTAGCTGATATTCCGCTTGCACTGCTAGTGTTTAAGGAATAGTGCAGTAGTACCTTCAGCAGCCACTCAAAAGGCACAGAGCAGCAGAAAATGTTAAATCTCACAGATGGACCAGATGTTGCTTGGATGAACGGGATGAGCTATTGGCAATGGTTGAATGGGACTGCCCACACGATTCGGTTTTTGGGATTTCTCCACAGATCTCTCTCCACATTTCCTCTTTATTAGCATGATTTTGTAAACAGCAGCTGGTGTTGTCACCCAGTTGACCAGAATTCCCAGGATTTTTGCTGATCCACCGTTTTGACTTCACACAATCACAGTATCATTTTGTGACTGTTTTCAGCCACAGTAAACCGTGCAGACCATTAGGCCATTTTCCATTTTGAGAACACAGTACACTCTTTGTCAAAATATCAGTCAAGGCCAAAACACTCCTTTTTGATCCTAATTAACTGAACGCAGGTGCAGCTGGTTTAACTTGTTCCCACAATGAGCAGCTTAAATGTGGGGATAAATGTGGAGTGGAGAAAAACTCCATTACTAGCAGACTAAAAAGATCAATGAATGTAGTTTGGCTCATTTTCACGATGGGCTTTGGTTTTGTTCTTACAGTATTCTTGAGATAGCTGTGATTTGCATGCTATTAGAAGAGTTACTTGTATAGATCTTTTCTTAAAGTGTGTGTGTGAGATTTGCACTGTCTTAGAGGAGAAAACTTAGCCTTAGTCTTAGCCTTCAAGCCTAAATGTCTGATGGACTTGAAAATTAACTGATGCTGCAGTGTAAAAATGTTGGACCCTGGTGATGTTTACTTTTGCTTTTGCTTTAAAAAGAGAAAAATTACTTCTTGCTAATGAAGGCTCATTAAGTACAAGATATGCATTGTAAAGGTTGAAATGTAGGAAAGGGTTCTAAAGTGACAAGCCAAAGATTTTGAACTTTTAAAAATTTGTATTATTCAATTCTGCTAATTTTCTCTCTCCACACATCCCCACCTGCCACTCCTCCCCACCCTCTCCCCCCCACCTCACTTCCTTTTATGTATGTATTTTACTTAACTGTTTAATCCTGATTGTAAGTACTGTTTGGAAGGTGTTATTTCCTTATTGGTTCAATGTGTAATGTGATGGAATCTTGATTCTGGATTGGTTTCTATCAGATTTATCATAAAACACATATTTGTTCAGGGTTAAACTAACTGAATATGTCAGATCACTTAAAAAACTTAATCATGAAACTGTTAAATCCCTCAAATACCAAAAAAAGTCATAGAGGAACTTCTGAATGAAAACTTTGAAGTCTTGCTTGCTAGAAATTTGTCACTTCACCTTTTATCCTGGTCTAAGATGAAAATATTTAAGTTCTGATCTTCGAATGGTTGGAGTAGAGTAGACTGACAGATACTTTAGGAAAAACATCAAAGTTTTGCAGGACCTCTGAGGTATTGTTTAAAATAGTCAGTATCTTGGATTTAGCCTTTAGACCAAATGTTTTTTCATTACTGCTTTTTTCCGGAGTTGCAACAACTTGAATATTGTGAATATTATCAATTGTCATAAAGCAAACACAGTATTCCCTGACAAACAGCTAAACCAAGACACTGTGAATTGCTTTTTTTGGCTGCTCTGTCTTCACTTGGGGAAACAGAATCCTTAACTTGGGAAAGGCAGATTGAAAATCTTTTCCTTCATTTGTCTTCTGAGACCATATTTTGAGAAATTTTAGAGGGGTGGTCTCTGCACAACACTTTGTGCATTACAGGTACTATCCACTCTTTTCCATCTTGAAACTAGAAATTTTTGTGTGTAGATATATGGTTAGGCTGCAACAGTTGTTCATGTGCATCAGAACCATGTTTAAATACAATTATAGCTTCCTATGCTATACTTCTTAAGAGATAAATTTTAGTTTTAAACTGCTTTGGATATTAAAGTTAGAAAAGCTTAGAACAGTCTGAATTCAGCAGCATGAACCAAATTTCCAGTTTTACAAAATATCAAACTGTGACAAAATAAATCCCAAATGTTCTTTTACCCAGCTGTTTTGCGGAATCCCAGAACATTACCTTTCCTTCAAGCCCCATGTTAAATGTGATTACAAATAGAATCTGGCCCTTCAGGACTCACATTTCTCTGTATAACACTGAGTGCAATACTAGTGTTGTAATGTTAGTGTTTGACGACAGGAATAATTCTCAGAAAGTGCCTTTTACATGGCACTGCCATATTTTAATTTGATTAAGAGAAGTCTGCATGCTTCTGAAGTATTTAAAAAAGAGACAGAAGAATGATGCCTTTGAACTAGAAGCTAGGAGCAAAACTAAGTTAGATTTTCTATGCCAGCTTTGAATCTAATACCAAGAAACATCAGTCTCAGTTCAACAGGGCTCAGGAAGTTTAAACAAGAGTCTGCCTCTGTTCTTACTAGCTTAGTGTGACTTTAATCATTTAAATGGAATTAGCTTTAATTTAAGGTCTCAGCCAAAACAGAATTTTAAGTAGTGGGCCTACTGATATACCTCAAAGAAAATACATGCTTATGGAATTTGCTGAATTAGAGGCTTATGATGTCAGAAATAAAAAAAAAAAAAAATCCCCAAATTTCTGTTCAAGTCACATTTTAATCACGCAAGTTTAAAATCAGACAAGGCAAAATAATAATCCCTTTCTCACTCTCAAGATAGGCCCTAGTGGTAATTGTAGTTAAACCCTAAAATTCTTAAGATACCTTGGAAAGTGTCACCTTCTCTGTATTTTGTTAGATTAAATAAGTCATATGCTTGATTACTAGTGGGTATCTAGTTTTCTTTTTTATGGGCCAAGAACACTGTTGGAGGCATATATTTTGGAAGTGATGGATATTTTTAAATATCTCACTTTCACTATAAAAATCCTGCCATATAATTAGGGATATTTCAGAAAAATCTGGTTGAATTAAGTTCCAAAAGTTTGGAAGACATATATTCAAAAGCTAAATGGCATACCTTGTTCATTACCAGTGCATACTAGAGAAATACATGCCTTTGATAAGCATGTCAAATCTTTGAAAAGATCTCATACCTCTTACACAACAGCCTTTATTAACTCATTCTGATTCATCTATTCCCTGCCCACCATTCTAAAACTTTGTCTTCTTTTGTTTCCTGCCTTCTTGGAGAGGTTTAGTACTTACCATGGTTGCTTTACAGTCTGACAGTTACATTTTGTAGCAGGCTTTCTTTTCTAGAAGAGCTTCTATGATTATGATGGTTCTTAGAGCTGTGTGCTGTTGCCTGCACTGGGCTTATCTGCACTATTTTGTGTTGAAGTGTGCTCACTACACAACTCCCCCTCCTACATGGCAGCCCCACAATAACTCTTACTGAGTGCTGCACACTGTAGATGAAATTCTTCAGCCTGAGATTCAAGTATTTATTTTCACCCTTTTAACAGAAATGCTCCTTAATAAATTTATGTCTTGAAATTTCTAAATGTTAAAAAACTAGATACTCACCATCAAAACGCAGTAAATGAGATTTCCTGTAGCTGGAACATTTGTCAGTGGAAGTAGAATTTGAAATCTGAAATTGTCTTAAATAATTATTATACATCAATATATTTGATATAATTGATTACATTACAGGAATATAGTTAACAAAATTGTAATTAATTATAGTGTGGTATTATATTTGAGAAAATGTTTCCAGTCAACTGTTCATATTCAACACACTCTGTTTGCAGGCTTCTCATCAGTGGGTACTAGAAACACCCAGTATTTGTTATTCAAAAATACATAGATTTCTTTATTGACCTCGTGGAAGTGGTGATTAACCCTTTTTATATGTGGTGTGGTATTTCAATCGAAAAAATTCCCATTCACTGTCTTTCAATAGTCACACAAGTCATGAGTAATTGTATTTCTTCTTGACTGGTTGATGTATGAAACTTACCTACAAATCAAGTTTTCCAGTTAGAAATAGGATAGAATTTTCAGTTGTGGTAAAAACACATAAAGTGTGAGATTTTAGGGGAGTTACAAGCATTAGGACTAACATAATTGCAGTATGAATTACAGACAATTTGATAATAGAGATTAATGATTAATTAGAATAAATGAAAAGGAAAAAATCTACTTTGTGTTTGAACTCTAGAAATTAGTGCTACAGGTTGGCCTCCAAATTCCAGAAAAAAGGAATTAAACATGATTTTCAAAATACACATTTATATTCATGGAAACCTTTCTGACTTGAACAATTTTCAAGTTTATTGGAGGAGATTTTTTTTGTATTAAGCTAGGGAAACTGTGTTACAATGTTTAGAAGGAGAAAGTATGGGATTTTCTTTTGACCAAATACTTACCAAAGAGAGTAAAAGAATAAACATGGACTAATTTATCTTTCTTATTAGAGTCTATCCCAATCTGTCCAAACCTTTACGATGACTGACTCAAGGAAAAATTGTGAATTCTGTTTTTTGTAGCTATATGCTTGTCCTGGTTATAAATTTATTTTAACATTAGAAAGTTCTACCACATTTTGAAAGGTAAAGCTACTAATGCAAATCAAGATACAGAGTTTTTAAACAATTCAACACTTCATAATCTTCTTGGCATGGACATCAGTCAAAGATATCAGGGTCTGAAAAGCATTAGGCCAAATTAAACAAAGCAATATTTTGGCAGATTTTCTAACTGGTATTATGCCAGGTCTCTTTCCCATGCAAAGTCACTGGGTATCATTTTGCTTTTCTACTTATAATGTGAAATACATGCGTAAAAATGAAAGGACTTTCAATATTGGCAGTAACTCCTAGTCACAACGCTTCAGGTCTTGCTTGTACCTGTATACTATTTCCACTGTAATGATTCAGGGAGATAAATTAATTTTCAGTAAATGGCTGGGTCTGAAAACAATGTGTCTTGCAACCATTGATTTGGTTTGTGGGGTAATTTGCAATTGTTAGCAATCTTGCCATTTACATGTGCTGAAAACCAGGCAGAATCTTTCATAATATTAATGTTCAGACTAGTAAAGAGATGAGCCTGGAATAAATTGAGAGAGATCTTTGAATGACCAATGTATAGGGAAAGAGTGAACTGTGAGTTTGAACTTTACCAGACACTAGACAAACCCACTTTTTAGTCAACATTGCTCTCTACTAGACAACCTTGTTATGGTTCAGTAAAACATTTAGCCAGCCACAAGACACAAAGCCACTGGAAACCAAACCTTAGTTCCTATGGTCATGGAACAGCTTTAATTTTGTGTAATTAACCTCAAACGGGAAGCATGTGCATTTGTATCCTGTAAGCTTATGCAGATTGATGCGATATTTAAGGGACAATAGCTTTACAAGAGGTAGGTTGTATTGTAGCTGCTAAATTGCTTTCTAAGGCTTGTTTAATTTTTTCTATCTTCTGGTTACTTAGAAAATGTTTTTACAGGGGCTAATGATTGTAAGTAAACTGACATGTGGAGACATACTAAACACACTAAGTTCCTAATAGTTTCTCCTGTGAACCTGCTTTGGCCCTATCTTCTGTTTGCTGCTTGTCTCATTTTTCTGCTAGAGAGGACAAGACATTGAAGTTTTGGTGGGTGTAGCTACAAAACCAATATTTTCATATGTATAAGCTGATGATTATCCTCTAGAATAAGTTTTCTGTGTGAGGCAGAGGGAAAAAGATGTACCACAAAGCCACCTTCATAAAATTGTTTTCCTTTGAATTTGCTCCCTCTGTCTGTCACCATCCATGACTGTGAGATTACTGGACCCCTACCTTCACATTACCTGAAAATTTATTTTTGAATACTGATATTTTTTGCTGGTACTACAGGAGTGTTGGTGATCTTACTCAAGCTATATACAGACAAAGATACACCATTGTTTAAATCACGCACGACAATTGTGGCAGTCACTCCTCAGCTACGCAGTGTAACTTGGCAGAACTCTGCTCAGGGCACAGTTCAGGTCTTTTGTTATGCAAATATTTTTGTATGTAACCCCAAATCAATGATTTACTTTGTGTGCAAAGACTTTCTTCTAGACAGCTTGTTCAGAGTATTTTCCATTTATTTATTTATCCATTTAATTAGCAAAGAATGCTTTATTGAGTGACATGTTAATATGCCCTGTTGCTGGTTCCCTGACAGGTCTAGTTTTTATCTTAGATACCATTGACTGAGTTTTAAGTTTCAGAAGCTTCGTTTATACACTCAGTAAGCAAAACACAGGGGTCATTGAAAAGAAGGACAATTTTTTCGAGGTGTAAGAAATGTTATGCATTACATATTAAACTATGAGTTAAAGTGAAGTTGAGGTTTGGGACAAGGAGACATTGAGAAGGAGGGTAAGGTAGTCCAGCTAAATACTTGATCAAAAAGTTTTGCATATTGCAATCTCAGATTTAAATTACCTTTACCTAGTTTTAATCTGATTTTTTTTCAAGATACAGTGCTTCTCAGAATGACCTAGCAAACCAAATCAGGTTCTCACCAGCCCCGTGTCTGACATCTGTCTGTTACTGATGGAGGACAAGATGACCTGAAAATAAAAGCATACTCATTTGGTATAATCTCCCACAATTTTTGTCATAGGGACTGGTTGAGATAGATATGATGTCATAAAACTGTTTTAAGCACTTTTGTGGGTATTTTCTTCATAACTTTTTATAAGCACTTTTTGGACCCTTGAAAGCATTCAGCATCCACAAAGTCTATGTCAAAACAAAAGTTGTGTTTTTTTTTTACCAAAAGTATGTTAGAAGGACTGCTCATTTCCAACTTAATATAACATTTGGACAAAAACAGAACAAAAGGTGTTTGTAGATACAGCGCGGTCCTTTTGAAAAGGGTCAAAATATCTTGACAAACTTATTCTAAAACTGGTACTAAAATTATTTTTATAATTGTTGCGTAACTTTTGATGGCAGAAAACTAAATTTTCATAAACTATAATATGAATGGTAGCAATTATTACTCTTTCATTTAATATATAATCATTTTATACACTATGCAAGAAATCATGGATTTTGTTTCCCATCTTTTTTGAGTATCTATCTTTTGACAGCAGTCTTCTGTGACAGGCATTTTCCACTTTAGAACATTTATTTTTTGGATCTGAATATCCAGGACTATTACTTAGATAGCAATAACATCTTTCCAGTTACTATAGAGATACAGATTCAAAGTTGCTGCACTAAAGAGATCAAAATGTGTGTTCTGCAGTTTTTAAAACTTTTTAGTGAGCTGTACATTTTTCTGCTTGTTCTCAGAGCCTGCCAGTCCTCCCAGCGAGAAGAATGGCATAGATGGCACTGGTCCAACACCTGAGCTGGGAACTAAAAATTTAAGGCTTTTCTTTATGGGAGAAAGTACTTTAAAGATCTGTTTTTAAAATAATTTAAATGAAAACCACAGAACAAGCAGATTAATTGAACTTTCAGACCAATATTGTATGAAACAAGTGAATAACTGCTGAGGATTAAACTTGTAAAGAATTTTACAAAACGGCTTACACTAAGTCTTTTAGCATTACTTCATCTCCTCTAGCATTCTCTGTATATCTTTGCTACCTACTCTTTAGATTTGGAGCAGTATTTTTCCTCTGTCTTGGTACAGCCTGTGTTGAGTGCCTGATGTAGGAACTTAAGTATTGCTAGATGTCCAAAATGGAAAGGATTAACAGGACATCTGTGCAGAGGTAGAATAGAGTGTTGAGAGAAGATAGATAATTCCTTCCACTAAAAAAATTTAGGAGACTGTCTACAAATTAAAGGGGTGTTATATAAAAAAATCACAAAGCTGTGAGATAAATAAAAAATGAATAAAAAAAGAGATTCGGGGCCAGTGCCTGCTTTCCTTTTTCTGTGACAATCACACTGAAGACAGCAGGATTTCCCCAGTCTAATTGTGAGCAGAATTTGGCCCTCAAGTCAAACAAACATCTGGAACAATACTAAGTTTAGCCACCAAATTTCAACCCCTCCAAGGTGCTCAAGGCACTNCATACTAAGTTTATTTACTTAGCCACCAAATTTCACCCCCTCCAAGGTGCTCAAGGCACTGCTCAAGAAAGCAAATCACAATAATAAATAAAATAGATAAAAAATAAATTAAAGCATCATAGAACACAGAAAATATCTTGGAAGAAAATTATTTTTTCAAGAACAGCTTCAATTAAGTTGACCTAGACAATGAACACCTAGTTTTTTAGTATATAGCCATGTTTAAAAGCCTGCAATACATGTGTAGAGAAAAAATATAAATGCCAAGCAGAACATTGAAGAAAATCTTCTACAGGTGCATTGGTGATAAAAGGAAGACAAGGGAAAATGTGTGTCCTCTCTAGGAGAAAATGTGAGACCTGGTTACCAAGGGTATGGAGAAGGCAGAAGTACTCAACAACTCTTTTGCCTACTCCAACCACACCAGTTGCAGAAGGCAAAAACAAGGACTGGGAGAACAAACTGCCTACTGTAATGGAAGATTAGGTTCAAGACCATAAAAGGAACTTGAAGGTCCACAAGCCCATGGGAACTGATGAGTGCACTCGCAGGTCTTGAGAGAATTGGTGGATGAAGTGACTAAGCCACTGTCCATATTTGAGAAGTGACAGTGAACTTTCCACTGACCCAAAAAGGAATATAACTTCCATTTTTAAAAAGGGAAAAAAGGAAGACCCTCATTCAAAGATTTGAAGTCAACAGCTCAATGTACAAGTGGAGACCAATGGTGAGTGGTTTTTCTTGGGAGTCAGTACTGGAACCAGTGCTGTTCTTTGTTGGTGATATGGACAGTGGGATTGAGTGCACTGTTGGGAATTTTGCTGACCACACTAAGCTGTGTGGTGCAGTCAACACACTGGAGGAAAGGGATGCTACCCAGAGGGACCTTGACAGGCTTCAGAGGTGGGCCTATGCAAACCTCATGAAGTTCAACAAGGCCAAGTGCAAGGTCAGGCACCGGGGTCATGGCAATCTCAAGAACAAGTAAAGGCTGACTGGAGAATGAACTGAGAGCTACCCTGAGAAGGACCTGGGGGTATTGGTGGATGAAAACCTCAACATGACCTGGCAATGTGTGGCAGCCCAGAAAGCCAACTGTGTCCTGGGCTGCATCAAAAAATTCATGGCCAGCAGGTCAAGGGAGGTGATTCTTCCCCTCTACTCTGTCCTCATGAGACCTCCCCCCCTCCGCCTTCCCACAATGCTGCATCCATCTCTGAGGTGCCCAGCAGAGAAAGGACATTGACCTATTGGAGAGAGGTCAGAGGAGGGCCACAAACATGATCAGAGGCTGGAGTACCTCTCCTATGAAGAAAGGTTGAGAGAGTTGGTGCTGTTCCTCCTGGAGCAGAGAGATAAGGCTTCAGAGAGACCTTATAGCAGCCTTATGTCACCTAAAGTAGCTTACAAGAGAGCTGGAGAAGGACTTTTTGCAAGGGCATGTAGAGATATAACAAAGGGTAACAGCTTTAAACTGAAAGAGGATAGATTTGGATTAGACATTAGGAAGAAACTCTTTCCTATGAGGTTGGTGAGGCACAGGATACCCAGGGAAGTTGTGGATGACCCATTCCCGGAAGTTCCCAAGGTCAGATTAGATGGGGCTTTGAGAAACCTGGTCTAGTGAAACGTGTCCCCACAGCAGGAGGGTTGGAACCAGATGATCTTTAAGGTCACTTCCAACCAAAATCATTCTATGATTCTACAAATTACTGTGGAGACTAGTACATGGTAAGAGGAGAGAAGGAAAGTAACTTCAGTGTCATGGACAGGTTTCTGACTGTGTGAATATTTTTACTCTAATTAAAATGTTTAGATAAACATTTTTCAGGCTAGCTGCATAGAAAATTTAAATACAGTACCTAAAATTTAAAAATCACACTACAGCTGATGCTGCATCAACAATCTGTTTCTCTTATTTTTTTTAAAAAAATCTAGTTAATTGTGAAGATATTTTAAAACCAAAATTATCTCTGCCTCTGGGTGCATCTATTAATCTGCCTTTGGAAAAACCAGCCTGCCTCTGTGATCACCTCTGTGCGTTTCTCCAGTATTGCTTAATCAATTTGGGTGAGATGCACATTGAAATCTTATGCTCAGGGATTGTTTTTCTGAGACAAAAGTCCCAAAAGTTCCTGACAGTCTGATATGATAGGGCCTAATTGCACTGCAACTTGTCATAGGTAATAAGAGCACAGGGCAGGAAGACTGTTGTTGCACAACTCCCTCACCAACATATTCATAGCCATTAATTTCTTCCCACTATCAAGATGAGAATATCCAAGGATATTTTGCCCTTATACTCACATCATATGCAACCATATCACATAGCTACAGAATTTTCTTGTTTTCTTTCTTCAAAAACATTACCTTTCACTTTCTTTTCCCAGTACAGCAGAGAGAAGTGAGTCTGTTTTTAAACAGGTAGAAGGTTGAAGGATCACCATAGCTACAGACTTCAGGATCCCATGAAGAATTCACACACAGTGTTTGGTCTGGATTCTAGTAAGCCGCAGAGGTCAGATCTTAAAATTAATATATTTTTGATTAAAATAAAAATATACATTTTGTTTGATATTCATCTGCCTAAGGATCAAAGTTACCTTTCCTTCACTGAAAGAAGTTATGAAAAGGGAAGACACAAAATAGAGTATTTATAGAAACAAGAACAACAAAAATTAAACTGTCTAAACAATTTCTAAAGTATGTGATAGAGACAAAACACACAGTGGTATTTTCTGGCTTAGCATTTGTCTTGGCGTGATGTTTTTAAATCAGTCATGGCTTTGCCACATGTAGGTAATGCAGTCATATCATACACTTGCCAATAAAAACTTTCCTAGCACTACAGACCATCATGCATTCACTTCAGATCTATGTGGGAAGGGTAAATCCTTTTATAAACAGAAATGTCTTCAATAGTTAGCTATAACAGCGTATGTGCCCACAGCTATGTATATTATAGCTCAGCTGATAACAATGCCTATTATTAAGGTTGTCTGACACTTTCTCGTGAATAGCTAGAGGCTGTTTCATAATGACATAATGACTTTGCCAAAGTTTGACCATTTAGGTGGAAGTTTTCCAAGCTGGAATCTTTTTGAAAATTCCTGCCAAAAATTGCCAGCAATTTCCAAGAATTATGCTAAAAAAAAATGTTTCAACTTTTTAAAATTATTTTGATCATCTTCTCTTAGAAAAGTTCTTGCATTGTTTGCTATAGAGAAGTGATTTAAGGTTTGAAGGAATGATGGCCCATGTGTAAAGAATGTGCTTTTAAATCTACCTGTGAAAGTCCACCCATCATTGATATATTTACAAGCCTTTGTCGAGGCACAGTTTACAAAACTTCTTCAGATAGCTGAAGCTGTTGGAAGCTGAAATTTCCCATTTTTCACTCAGAGGGCAGGCCTGTTCCCTTCATACTTGCAGACTAAGCTATGAGTAATCAATTCTTGCAGGGAAGCACTGGGCCACATACATATTTTACAAGAGCAGAAATGACACACTGGGGTTGTGGGGTCTGTTTCAAGTTCAGCTTCAGAAGAGTCTGAAATTGTCCTGGTATTCCCACTGTTTAGCTCTTCTGCACCATCCTCAAGCAATCCAACTCACTCATACACTTTTGTCTTGCTGCAATCTGTGTCTGGCCAGTCTCAGTTCTATCCTCAGTCTGGGTCACCTGCTGCAATATTTAGTTGACTCCTCTTTCATTCATAATGGTTTTGCCTTAGCTTCAATCCCATTGTAGTTTAGCCTCTGCAAAAGCTCCCTGAACACTATTCTCATTCACTGTTGAATTGATTCAACCCAGAATGGGTACATCCTGTGTATGTAATTAATCAATTACATTATTACATTATTAATATATAATTAATCAATTACATAATTGGGAGCACCAAGGTGACTTCTTCTTTTACTGATGAGCTAGATGGTACTGGTTGAGATAGTTTCGGGAAGGAGTGAGGGATGGATAACTAGCAACCATCGAGACAATTTTCAATTATCCAGATATTCTGCCCAAATTACATGGCTGGAAGAAGGAAGGAATTATCTTTAAGGACAGATTTATTGTACACTAGCATCTTGGGTCACTTAACAAGTTAGTAGATAAAGAAGTCGGTGCATGCATCATTCCATGTTGAACAGTGAAGAAGGGTACAGTGGTATTAAGAGGAGCAGTGGATGAATACTGCTGTCTGAGATGAATTTCCATGGCCTTATACCTACCATGAGCTGATGTAGCTGGGTACAGAACACTAGCAACATCAGCCAGTAGTTTGTTGAGGCAATGAAGCAGGCACTAGCTTTAGCTAGGGAAAGAGCAAGGTAACTATGAAGGCTTTGACCAATAGGAATATGACAATACCATAAGGAAAGGGTGATTTCATGTCTTAGTTCATCCTCATGATGATGATTTACTAACCCTGTCCAAAGAAAGCTACTGTAGATTTCCAAGCACCATGGTCATTGCAATGTAGACTAGGTCCATAATAATGTAGGCAACTCTTTAGAAAGATCAGTAGTAAGCTGTATAAAATGATGTGTCATGCTGCTTCTGCAGCTGTTGATTACTGAAATATAATGCTTTCACCTGATTTTTTTTCTAAGTAGAAATACTTTGTTGCTCTATATTAATCTTTGAATGGATAAAGGATTTATATTTAATATGTAGCTATGGTCAAAGTTAGGATTGTTGTGCTGATAATGAGCTTGGCAGGGACTCATTTATCCAGATAGAAAGGTTGTCGATACTGGAGCTTCCAATTTTACCAGGGTGTTTTTGTAAGCTGGTTGTGTCATAAGCAACCACAATTAGGTTTGCTAAAACTGGAGTGAGTTTTTCAAGGAATAAGACATTCGTTACATGTAAGAATCAATTGCTGTTGTCCCAGTGACATTAGGTTTAGGTCAGGAAGCTGTTAAGCACTAGATCTGTGGGTGATTTAGTTGCTAGATCTCCAGAGGGAGATCTTAGGCACAGGCTCTGAGAAGGCTTGACATCTTTGTAAACTAGGGAAGATAAGAATATTCAGAAGACTGAGCTGAATTGACTGCTTGAAAAAAAATTTATACTCAATTGGGGTAACACTTAGCAAGTCTGTGGATTTATACCTGACTGGTGTAAATGTCTGACAAAGTTGACTATGCCTTTTGAATTCCCCTGTATCTTCTATAATAAGCTTGAATCTTAAGTTTTGGGAACTCTAATTTTGTCTGAAATAAGAACTCCAGATTAAGTGAGGAAGAGAAGCAGGAAACCAGATTGTCAGGACTGTGATCAAGGAAAGAGATGAAAAAGATAAATAACAGCTTTACTGGCACAGAGGACAGCCCTGTCTGATAAATGAGTGGGAAAGTCCTCCTAGCCTTTCTCTTATATATTTTTTTCTCCACTTCTTGAAGTAATGACAAGGAATTAAGGCCAGCTGTTCTCTAAGGACTGGCATCAAGGAGAGAGCAGGAATATGATGTAGTATGTAGACTCTCATGAACTTTAAACCATTCATCTTCTGAAGGGTACAGAGTTAACATTTTTTCAAATGGTATTAGGCATTACTGTTTCTGTTTTCTCTTTTCTTACCAACCACAATCCCCACTTCTACGTCTTTCAGAGATGTGTGGGAAAAGGAAGGTGTCAAATGATCTCACTGACAGGCACAGCTCATCAATCTGTTGCTGATCTCCCCCTCCCAGAGATATTTCCCATGGCTTTCACAGACGGAAGCTTTCGCTTGATAAACTTTGAACAACTCAGTCATTCAGGAATGCCACCAACAACATTTCTACGTTCAACAGAGATGTTTTGTAATTTACATGAGGGAGTAAGATTCAGTGCTCAAAAGTCAAGAAATTGAAACTGATTTGCTCAAACATTGTCATACAATAGCTACAGTATCAATATAAGGTAAGATATAATATGCACGTGTCAAGATGAGCCACTAAACAGGATATACCTTCCACTTTTCTGCCTGACATTACTCCTACATGACACAAACCAGAGAAGATAAGCCACAGCCTCCACCAAGGTGCACAAATTCAGGCAACGCTTTACCAGTATCCTTTCTGACATATCAAAGGTGCTGCTTGGAAGTGAACCAAATACTAAAGGTTACAACTTTTGAATGGATTTTAGTCTTAAATTTGGGACTGGAATGCCTTTTGAAAGCCTGTGTTCAGTTTAATCAGTTATGGACTTTATGCTTACACTGCTGGCTGGATTTCTTCAGCCTTATCCTTCCTGTCTTGGATGAATAAGAAAAGAATCAACTCAAACACTGGGAGGATGAGACAAATTTATAAGGTTCTGATTCATACTGGGAGGGTTATTTCTGCTCCAGACATGGAGCAGAAGACATGACCTGTCAAAAGTGAATAAAGTCTGCGGGATCCCATCTGAACCTTGTATTAATAAAATGTAAATTTTCTTTTGAAATTACCTAAGGAAGTATGTTTGGTAAGAGATAATATATCTAAAGCAGCATATTGAGAAGGGATCACCTTGCACTCAGTGGTCAAGAGTGAATAGTAAAACATTTATGAACACAAAATTGTTGCAATTAAAACTTAGCAGATGGAAGGCTAGGACTTAAAATACTTTTGAATAAGGTCTGTAAAGTATTGAAGGTGATAAAACATTTCAACAGAGGTAGTCTTAACCATTTTTTCTTTTTGGACATGTCTCCAGATTTTCAATGAAGGTAAATTGAGACAAGTGCATTTTGGGAGAAAAATTACGGAAAGAGATCCTCCCAGCATGAAGGATGAAGCATCCCATTTACTCAGCAGTACTTTCCATGAACCATGTATTCCAGACCAGGTCCTAGACCTTGTGCAGTTTTATTAATCAGCCCAAGCTGTAGCACAGCCATGTTGCCGTGGTGGGTTGATCCTGGCTGGACATCAGGTACCCACTAAGATGCTCTATCACTTCCCTCTGCAACTGGACAGAGGAAAGAAAATATAACAAAGGGTTCATTAGTTGAGATAAGGATGGGGAGAGATCACTCACCAACTACCATCACAGGCAAAACAGACTCAAAACGGGAATATTAGTTAAATTAATTACTAACAAAATTGGAGCAGGAGAATAAGTAAAATAAATCTTAAAAATACCTTCCTCCCACCCCTCCCTCCTTTTCAACAGCGCAGGGAAATGGGGAGTGGGGTTTGCAGTTGGGTTATCACAGGTTGTTTCTGCCACTGCTCAGGGTGAGGAGTCCTTTCCCTGCTCCAGTGTGGGGTTCCTCCCACAGGAGACAGTCCTTCATGAACTCCTCAAACATGAGCCCATCCCAGGCAACTGTTCTTCACAAACTGCTGCAACATCAGCCACTGTTCTACTGGGTGCAGTCCTTCAGACACAGGCTGCTCCGGTGAGGGTCCCTCACAGGGCTACAAGTCCTACCAGGAAAACCTACTCCAGCATGTGTTCCTCTCTCCACAGGTCAGCAGGTTCCTGCTGGGACTCTGCTCCATCCTGGGCCTCCCATGGGGTCACAGCCTCCTTCAGGCATCCACCTACTCCAGCATGGGCTCCTCCACGGGCTGCAGATGGATCTCTGCACCCCAGCTGACCTCCATGGACTGCAGGGGCACATCTGCCTCACCATGGTCTGAACCACGGGTTGCAGGGGAACCTCAGCTCCAATTCCTGGAGCACCTCCTCCCTCTCCTCCACCTTGGTGTCTTCAGAGTTGTTCACATGTTCTCACTCTACTCTTCTCTGGCTGCAATTTTCATCTGTGTAACAATGTTTTTTCCTTCTTAAATGTGTTATCCCTGAAGCATTACTATAATTCCTGGTTGGCTTGGCCTTGGTCAGTGATGAGTCTATTCTGGATGTCCTGACCAGACATAGGGGAAGCTTTTGGCAGATTCTCACAGAAGACACCCCTGTAGCCCTTCTGCTAGAAAAACCTGGCTAAGCAATCCCAATATGAGAATAAAACACTGTTTAACATACTTTACAAATAAATCCAGTTTGTATGTGATAAAGTATTGAAACACAATAGCTAAGACCTTTCAATAAGGAGAAAAAAATGGTGCCCACAGTAACTGTATAGCCCACATCTCCTCTATACCTTAAATTCCCTCTCTGTAAGGGGGAATATTTCTTCCCGTGCAAACACGTAATACTCGCTCTGATAATGCTTCTGAAATGACAAGATACCGCCTGAGCTGAGGTGATGCGCAAAGCTAGTGTGATCTTTATCCAAGGGCAGAGAAGTGACATGGGGAATATTCAAATCTTGATGCAACAGCCTAATTGATTACTTAACCATTAACATCTGATCTCATGCCAGAACAAGAAGCCTTACCTGCTTTATCGTCTCACACCCCTGAAATAACTGAAGCAGCCCAATTCTTATTTTGTGTTACACATGCGGCCTTGAAGTTACTTTGGTCAGGAACTGTGCCTTAGTGTTACACAAATTTTCGGGCATACTGCTTGGCACTATGGCACAAGAAGATGTGTGCCTGTTGCTAAGCAATTTTTTTTTTACTGACAGTTTCAGTTAAAAAAGAGGAATCAGAAATGTCATTGTCCACAACATATACAAAACTAGAAATTTAAAGTCTACACAAGTGACTGTTTCTGACATTTGGAACATATTCTTCATTGGTTTTGGCACATAATATTTTCCACATAGGTTAATCTACAAGCTCCAATGATGTTGTTTGAAATGTATTGTACTATCACTTGTTGAAAGGGAAGGAGGACAGTTAATAGGAGAAATGTGCAACAGCAGATTATCATGAAACATTTTAATAAGTATAGACACTAACATACACCTCATTAGAGGAAAGATCTAGAGCATTAAACTACCAAAAGCATTAAAGAAGGGAGATACATAACTTTCGTATGCTAAACACACACACACAAATGCACACACATATATACCTCTCTGGAAGGAAGAAAAGCTGGGCAATCAGCCTGCAATAAACAGAGGGATAACTAGATTGGTTCAACTGCTGGGTCACAGACAGAAAAAGACTTGAGGTGGGTTGACCCTATGTGGCTGCCAGGTGCTCATCACAGCTGCTCTATCACTCCCCTCTTCAGCTGAATAGGAGAGAGAAAATAAAAAGAAAAGTTAAGGGTTGACACAAGGATAGGGAGAGATCACTCACCAATTACAGTCATGGGCAAAACAGATTCCACTTGGGGAAAGTAATTGAATATATTACCAATCAAATCAGAAAAGGATAAATACATAACTCTGCTCCCAGGACTAATGCAGGAGTAGAGAGGGGATGGAGAGGAGAAGGAGTTTAAAGCTAAAGTACATGGGCTGACATGGGGTTGTAGAGTGAAACCAAGATGGCATTTCAGCTTGTTTCTGTTGGCACTTTATGAAGTAAGAAACTGTACTGAGAATTAGTGAATAAAACACTTGGGTAGGCAGCAGGACCAAAGCAAACTCTGAGCAAAACCAAGGAAGTCAATGAAAAGGGAATGAGAATGTAGAAGGAAAGAGAAGACGTGAGAAAGGAATAGTGTCACTAGCAAATTCAGGATACTTATTAGCCAAGAACTGAGTGCATTACAAGCATCCTGTGAATGTTTTCCAGCAGCAGTTACAACTTTTTCCAACCTTTCAAGGAGCTGAAAGTATTTCAGAAAGTTTTCTAACTACTGGTTTTATCAAAAAAATATGAGAAAAAAAAAGAGAGAAGGAAAGAAAAAATTCTAATAACTCCCTTCTTGTATAGGCTAGCTTGATTCCACAAAAATGCACAGTATTCTTCTAGAGCTGAACAACTTTGGACTTTGGCTTTTAGCAGAACCTTTTTTGATATTTGTGGATTATTACATAAAGCATCTATTTATTACAGATATCCAAAGAAATGGCCTTTGACCACAACATAGTCTAGTAATTACCTACATGGAAATATGCATATTGTTATATACATATCTACACATGAAAGCAAAACCTCCAGCTTCCTATGAAGTTAATTGTTGAAAGGAACAAAGACTGCAATTAAGGGATAGTACCAAGTCATGTCCTTTCAAGGCTACTGTAAATATGGAAAAATACCCACTTTTTTCCTCATGGTCTTAGAACATGCAGAGTATTTAGCAAATTAAGGTAGATTTATTCAAAGCATTGTTGGTTTATTAACTCAGTTCCAGTCAAAACATCAAATGAATATAGCATTAATCAAATCAAAAGTTTTCAGACTATTCATTCTTAAAAATGAATATTCGAGACCTCATAACTTTGTTTACAAGATCTACTCAAAGAATAGAATAAAATTGGTCAAGCATTTTAGAAAAAATGGGGATAACATTTATACACTCTTTTACTTACATATCATTGTGGTAGGTTATACAGAAACCCCTGTATGTATGCTGACTCCTTAATTACAGCCTTTGCAATATACAATAGTGCAGTATTTTCCCCTACAGTGTTTATCCAGAAGTAAACATGACAGTTGTGCAATTCATACATGTTCAATTACCTAAAGAAGCACCATCCATGCATCTGTTGATTCAAGGTGACATGCAGTCACAACCCCATCTAAACAGTGTTAAAATGGGAGAGGAAAAAAGTAGGTAATTTCACCCTATAAAGAAAAGCAAATAAATCATGTTTTTTTAAAATATCAGCTTTCAGCTTAAAAGGCCTCTTTAATCCTGTAGTGTTAAACCCCACATTGCTGCTCAGTGACCGTGTATCTACTTAATGTCTCGATGATGAGGGGTGGCCATCCAAGTACTTGACTGGTCAGACTTAATAACTGTGTATCCATGAAAAAAATAGGGTTTTTTGTAAATTAATAAATCTTATTTCTCCTCAACATGCCTGCCTAGACACCCACACAGTAAATAGGAAATTCTACACTTTATCAACATGTTCCAATCTTTTTCAAAATAAGATTGACTCTTAGGCAAAGCCTGAATGGTCTTTCTCAAGCTAAAGATCCTTAAAATATTAATTACACAATTTACAAAGGAAAAAAAAGGCTACCAAAAAATGAAAAACAAACCAGTGAAAATCTGGCATGGAAAGAGACAGACATCTGACACCCATTTCAGTGTCAGCTGTCAGCATTTGCTGGTCAGAGGAAGAAATGTTATCATTGGTACAAGACTCATAAACTACCAAGATGCACACAGATTTTTTGGCCTCAGTATACTGCCAAGCTACTTACTGGCAGGTCAGTTCAGGAGAAGGAAAATAATATGCTTGGAGGCTGCATTTTTGAATCCAAAACAAAACAAAACAAAAAAAAAAGGGGGAAAAAAGTTTTGTAGTTGAACAATAAATTTCCATAGCTGTTGTAATCTTATTATGGTGACTATGATGGTTTGTTGAAATATAAATGTCAGCTGTAATGTTTAAGGCACTGTCCAGTAGCATGTTAGACTCAAGCAGCAGACTGACCTACTAGAAAATAACCATCGCTCCAGGCAGTCACAAGCAGTTAATCTAAACCCCAAACATTTGGAATACAATAATACAGCCACCAAAACCATGATGTACTTATCTGGCTGTGGATTATTGTGGGTTTTTCTAAATCTAGTGGTTTATTACTATGGAAAAATTAGAAATAGTTAATTTTATTTGATCAATTGATTTTTAGTCCAGGACAGTTACATTGTCTGGCAATTTGATGTTGACCTGGTGACAGCAGCAACTGCTACTTTATAGTATTTGCTACTATAATTGCTACTATATACTACTATATAATTACAACCTATCTGTACAGTAGCCAAGTTATATGACTTGATCAGCAAATATATGCATTCAGAAATTACAAAACACATTATGCAATGCTTGCAAATATTCTTATAATAACATACAAACAAAATTGGAATCTGGAGCATGCTTTTATTTGCAGTTGAGGGTTGAGATATAAATGAAAAGGCTGAAGCATGGGGAAGCCTAACAGCTGTATCTTTTCACATGTAAAGGAATTTGTGTACTGTCAAGGAACTCTGACATTCAGAGTGAATAGTCAGTTTTCTCATGAAATAAAAGAGTGAAAACTGGAATGTTACTATGCATCGTAATGTTCACTGGACTCCTGTAAACCCAACACTGTTATAGTATGCTATACAGAGTATTTTACATAATGTAATAAAATCTGTAAGTTCAGAAGTCATCACTTGCAGTCCTGGCACCCTAAATAACATTATTAACATCACCTGACATTATATTTACATTAAAATAGAAAAAATGACTGTAATCACAGGCATAGGAACTAGGGAGAAAATTTCAACTGAAACCATGTGGCAGCCATCTAGGTTTTACTAAAGCAGAAACCAGTTATTTTCAGCTGTAAATCTCCACTGAAAGCTGAAGTGAAAGAAAATATATATTTCATAGAATACCGAGTGTAGTAGATCAGTGGAAAATAACTCAGAACTGTATTCATTCTTCAAACAGCACTCCAAAGGAGCCCTTGGTAGCCAGCCAAAGGATCTAGTTTTCAGTTTGCCATATTTCTCACTGATTTTCATCCAGTCTTCCACATTTTCTCTCCCTTGCCCATCACGTTTCATTTACTTTTGTCTAATTTTTTATGCACTTTCCAGAAATAGATGTAGACCACTCAGGGCATCAATCCACTTAATGAAAAGAAGAGGTCAGGTCAGGTTGTGCTTTATAGGAAACCTTTTTACGGATTAATGAGGAACACAGCATCTTTTCTTTTTTTTTTTAATAACATTCTTCAATTTTTTTCCAAGTGCCTGCTCTTCTTTCCCACATACAAAGCAAATAAATTTTCAGAACCAAACTGTTTGGATGGACTAGATTCTAAACATCGCTGGTTTAAGGAAAGCAATGAACATATACTTTCCTCAGAGGCTTCCCATCTTCCCACAGTCCATAACAGCCTTAGTAATATTCCTCCTATAGCTTGCTTTTTTTTGTTGTTTTTTTGTAAACAGTGACACAGTATAAATCTGTTCACTTCAGTGCTCTGATCTCTCGAAAAGAGATTTCTAACCTCTCTGTAAGTCTCTGATAGTTTTATAAGTGCATTTAATACCTCCATTAAGAAACATTATGAAACCACTTAAAGCATTAAATTTAGAGGTTACTAACCATGCACCCTGATTCTTTCAAGCAGTGCCCTTTCAGCATTACACTCACAGTTTTCATGCTAGAGGTCAGTGCCAGGAAAGGAGTAAGTCATAGAATCATACAATCATAGAACAAGATGGGTTGGAAAGGACCTCTGAGATCAAGTCCAACCCTTTATCCACTACCACTACAGTTAGTAGACCATGGCACTAAGTGCCACATCCAGTCTTTTCTTGAACACCTCCAGGAACGGAGAATCCATCACCTCCCTGGGCAACCCATTCCAGTGCTTGATTACCCTCTCTGTAAAGAACTTCCTCCTGATATCTAACCTAAACCTCCCCTGCCAGAGCTTGAGA